>CM069442.1:81275673-81424150 GCA_035610835.1 Ophiura sarsii | reverse complement strand
TATGATCATCATTTAGTACTTATAATAAACCATCTTTGATATTTAGCCAGCTTTTCATGTTACAGGGAATTTAGTCAATTTGACAATGATGACCCAACGGTTAATATACACAAAAAGCAGTGGATAAAATACATAAATCATGATGTTTTGTCATTGCAAATACCTTTACAGACACCATTCAAAATATAAAAAAAGATGTGATTCATAATAGTATACCGAGGTTTTAAACCATTCTAAAGCAATTTCAAGTCATATTGTAATCCTTCAATAGCAGAAATAGTGGTATTAGACCCAAAATGCCCCAAAATGTCTTAAGAACTAGAAAGAATGTGAATTATTTCATAATCTATTCACATTTCAATACCGAGTCATGTTTTATTGACACTAACAACTAATTTTCAAAATGAATTTTACAATTTAGATTTAATGTTTTTGCAGGCGGACCAGTTGTCCCATACCCCTTCGGACCACTTGCCCCAACAAATGACTTCGCACTTTGTCGAGATGAAACATTATTCAAACACGCCTGTGACGTAATAATTTTACGCCAAAATGTTTTAAAACATACCACCATTTGTCATAATAATCAATAACTCCAATACATTTCAGAAAAAAAAAAGGCAAAACTGCATTTTTGTTTTTAGCCATTACACAGATTTCTGCAGCCATCTTTGAATTCGCAAATATTACGGCGTTCGGGTCCTACAAGTAGACGAGTGTCTTTAGATAAAATAAGAAATGGTGTACTTTGTTATTTGAAAATTCATAAACTAATAACTCTACCAAATGAATACCCGTGATAGTGATTTAAGTTGAAGCATTCTTTAAATGATAATATTGATCGCAAATCCAAACCAAATGTCCCAAGTTAGCGATATGCGCCATTTTACGGTCATTTCAACCACAACCTATGGTTTTAATCATATTTCGGAAAGTCCCTAAAGCACACTACAATATAGCACCCATCAAATGTAATATGCGCCTAGCATCTTAAGACGACTGTACTGCATGTATATATTTACTGTTGCATATCTGTCAATCATATAGAGTACATTAAACATGATCTAAACCCATCTTCATATATCGCCCATACTATCTGTGAATTTTCAATCAGTCACTCAAGGAGGTGGCTTCAAAGATCTGGAGAATATCACATGTGTAAATACTCTAAAGTTCCAAATGATTTGGATTGTAAAAAGTAAGGATATACCGTATGTCAAGTTTCAACAAAAGTCCTACCGTTCAAAAGAAAGCAGTATGCCCATACAATTACAAAATCCTTCATTTCGGACCACTTGCCCCACGGACCAGTTGCCCCATATTCCCATCCCCTACGCTATACCACTCGGTGATGTTACTGCGTGTAAATACATCCAGCATTAGAGGGCATGACCAGAGGGGGCAAGGTGACCTACCCCCTGTCAAAGGCTGCACCCCAAATGAATTTACAAACTATTGAACAAGAAATAGTCGGTTATGCCGCCCCCTCCCCTGATCACAGGCCTGTCTCCCTTCCCCCAAATTGGAGACCCTAGTTACGTCACTGCATACAGCTCATTGTGCCACAAGCATGATATTTGCCACGATCACCCCTCCTTGGTCTATTTGCCGTACCTGCAATAACATTAGCCCAAGAACCAGATCCTGTACAATCTAACACACGAACGCTCTTTAGCAGAGAAGCACGTGCAAGCCCGTATGTTTTCCCGCACGCAGTACCACCACAGTGAGTTCCGTGGCCGTTACAATCTTCACCCATATTCTATGCAAGATAAAAAGAAGAGATTATGAAATGAACACAATCATTATAAATAGGCCTAATAATGATTCCTTCCCTTATTAGTAACCATGTTATATAAATGAGAATATTTTACTATTAAATCACTTCATTCATGTTTTAAAAACAGTTTAGAAGAGTAAGAAACAGTTTTAAAATATGTAAGTGTATTTTCTAAAATTCTGGGGGGGGGGGACCTTTTTTAGAATTTCGGAAATTAAGGTCGTTATTCATTTGCACAGTAACAATTTGTTTTGTTCGTTTTCAATATTAGGGTAGTTCGGAAATGGACAAGCAAATATTTTGCTGGCCTTAGTGTGCATCCATATATCGTGCTAATAGTGACCATCTCGTTACCACCATCATCATCGGTTTGGAAGCATGTGTAGTGGTGGGGCCCGTAATGAGGTCCTATAGTCGTCGTCAGAACACTTCGGCACTTTTTAAAACCGCCAACGCACGCGATCTAGTTAATGAGCGTGCGGGGACATTAATTTATGACCCATACATACGATCGCTGCCAATCGGATTACAGATACCGCGACGCGTCAAACTGCTCAAAGAGGTAGAGGTGGCCTAGCTTGTTCTGCCAAGTATTCTATAGATAAAGATATAACGCTGTTGTTGACGCTTCTACAACGCATTTTTGTGTTTACGCTGTACGCATTTGTTACAGAAAATTGTGCCGGACTTTTCTGACTCCGACTATATTACGATACCGGTTTTATTATCTTTTTCGTGTGGATGGCAGGGTGATGGTAAATTTGAAATTGCCTTAATTTGTGTCTAGATTTGCAATTATGTTATAGTTATCTATTAAAAGAGGACTCATTTAATTAATATATGCATTAACTTCCCTTTAAATTTTTACAAACCGGAAATTCAGATGAAGAGTTTTATTATCAAAATATTAAGACTTACGCTGGAATCGAAATCCCAATGGTATGAGGCACGACCGCCAAACTCATAGTGAGAATGTCGAAGACCCGTGTCAATGATGTACATCGTGACTCCGCCAGCGCTACCTGAAAATATCCGAAAGGCAACCATTTAGTGATATAATACATATCATTTGATAGGAAGCCTACAATGTAATTTGAATTGATTTTGATGTCATCCATAGGACACTATAGAAAAAAATAGCGAAACTATATACATCTATAATATAGTTTGGATATTTTCTGTTAAGGATGCGATGTTACAACTTGAACAAGACAGTGTTCTATGGATGACATCAAAATCAATTCAAATCACATTGTGGGCTTCCTATCACATAGCGCTAATGTAACGTCCACATGTTGGGGGGGGGGGGGGTTGTTGAGGTCAAAAACATTCGCACGGTCACAAAATTTGGCAGTCCAAAAAACACACACCAGTCAACAAATAAGGGCAAATCCTCACTGTTTTAAGCAGTTTTTCAAAAAAAAAAGTCATTTATTTTTAAAAACAACGCGAAAATGGTCATTTTTAAATGATTAAAACGAATATAAGCCCTATATCAGAAGAGTGGGGCGGGGCACATAGGGGGGCGGGGGCACAAACAAATCTGTGGGGGGGGGGGAACTGCCCCACCCTGAGCTACGCCACTGAGGTCATTTATGCTATAAATATAATTACGCAGCATGACGTGTTGCGATTTTATGATACACCCTGTAGGTAATAGAATCACCAGAACGTGTAACAACTTACGTGGAGCATTGTAGGTGTTGTCTAGAGGTAAGTTCCTCTGATCTACCCGGTCAATACCCCAGGACGCCACACTCTGTGTGTGCGCTACTCCGTCCTCCTCTATAAAATCGATACCTTCGACCTGGAGAAGCTGTGAAACAATAACGATCACACCGAGTTTATTTGGACATCCAATAGAATTTCAGGGAATTAGCGTGATCCACCACGGAAATGAATCATTTGATCGGTTTAATACACCGGGAAATTCTGAGTGAAGTCAACCAGATTTCACACCGTAAATAGGTTCCGTATACTTTTCCATATTAAAGGGCGTTACAAAACGTCGATGTTCTCGCTTATAAAGCGACTGGATTTTTTCAACTTTACATTTTTCTTCAAGTTAATGATATTTGTGATCAATGAAGTACAAGATTTATATAGGGTAACCCTGAAAGTTCCAAGAAATAGGTCCCCGATTTTGAACAGCTGATGTATCGCTCTCATCTAAACAATTGACCAGTGTTGACCGAGTAAGTCCAATCAAAATCACCCAAAAACCTACAAAATGGACTGAAAAGATCTCTTTTTGCACTGTGGTAATAAGTAATAGTCCTAAAATTAGAGTTATATTAACTATAATAATTGGGGTCAATATGTACCTTTCCTGATTAATGATGGGCCACAGGATTCTAAAAGAGAGAGAAAATCCGATTGTCGTCGGTAAGACTATCATTATAACCGGTGTGGAATCATCAAGCAGAAGCTCTGAACAAGAGTGGTTCATTCATCTGAAACATGGCCGTGGACATAGGCGGGGCGGACGCGGGGTGTTGGGGCGAAGTGGACCATTCGATCATTGTGAAAATGGGGTGAGCCCGGGGGAGTTGTTGAAAAGACGATGGCGTCTCAATTTTATGCATGTTGTTGGTTTAATAAAGCAAAGGATATTTACATGATTAATGATTTAGATCACCATACGGTATGTACAAGTCATGTTGTACACGAATCTGTCAAATATTGACTCTTTCTTGACTTACTCGATCAATGAGTTTGCTTGGAAGTCTAACGGCAAGACCGTTGATGGATCCATATTTATGTTTGACAACTGCATCAAGTTTAGTGAAATCCTCAGAGACAATGAAACCATCTATGCTGACGCCTTCCTGTAATCAACAAACAATTAATTTAACATTGCTCAAGAAGAAAACAATACACCATACACCAAGATGACAAAGTCCTCATTACTCACCCTATAGTTTCTTAATTACTATTAAAATAGCAATTAAGAAATTACAGGGTAAGTCAAAATATTCAGGTCCCAATTTCATTGATTTTTAAACCAATTTAAAGCATAAATGAATAGACTTGTTGTTCAAATCGACAATAATCCTAATGGAAGTGGTGAAATCCAACTTGTTCCACGGGAACACTATACAATTGTTATTAAAACGCGCGTGTTTAAATGAGACATGGCATGATTGCAGATAGTTTCAACTTGATTATTATGAATATAATTGCAGACGACGGTGGACACGAACGGCCGTTAATTTTGAATTTCCGTTGGTTTCAATGTAACAATGGATTTTGATTATATGACCCCATAAAATTCATCACACGTTGGAACTAACTTATTTCATCCTAAAACCAATGTGGGTGTCTAACCATCCGCAGTGTCAGTATCATTTCTTAAAATTTAAACCGTTGTTAAGACTAAGAGTTCGTCCCATTCACTTGATCACGTAACCTCGTTCGCATATTTTAACCTGAATATTCGTGAATACGCCCGTGTCCAGCGTCGTCTGTATAATTGATTTGATATGCATTAGGGTGCTTTATGTGCTTTTTTTGAAGCAGCATTGTCGTTAATGATAGATAACAAATTACACTTTATCAGATTTCTTAGGGATTGGTGTACAACAATACTGCAATATCACCAACATGGCCACATTATAACCAAGGATTCCGTGGAACACTTTAGATTTCGTTCTGTTTCGTAAATATTTTATAATAATGGTTTGTAACTGTGTATTGTCATGAAAAATTCACCAGGTATGAAACAAGGTTCGGTGTATCCTTCATGTAATAGAGCACGAAATATTGTATATATACATACTACATGACTTAATATAAATGGTATTACCTACATGTACGTTATACCCACTGCCATTATTGTTTTATGTATGTTCATGCGATGTTATTTATTCTGTATACTACTGTATATACGTGTCAAACTGGGTATAATTATTTATATTTACTATTATGTCTTTTTATATCATACATTTAATTACTTTTTCGCCTGTGACATTGTGTCATCTGTGTCAAACCGGATTAATTCATTTCATATACTATGTCTTTTTACATCATACATTTAATTACTTTTCGCCCGTGACATTGTGTCATCTGTGACACGGTGGGTTTAATTAATTCTATAAACTATATTATGTCTTTTATATCATACATTTAATAACTTTTTTACCTGTGACATTGTGTCATCTGTGACACGGCGGGTTTAGTTCATTCAATGCTATTGTTATTGGTCAAGTGATTATGAATCTAACATCTACATACAGCGTGTCCCAAAAATCTGGGTCCAAAACTTTCAGAGCTTAAAACTTAAAATATGGGAAACATAGATACTTCATGTTTGGGAATACAAAAGTAAATATATCTGACATTATCTGGTGAAATTATAAGACCAATGGGATGTAAGGTTTTAGAAATACTAAGCTTTGCATACAGCGTGGTCAGAACCCGGGGTTTTTCCGATTTTGCCCATAAACCGTCCATGCGTTGCATTTGCACATCGTATTGACGCCATCAAAGTTTTGCCTTTGACTTGATAACAATCACTTACTCAGGGAAATCTTCGTCATAAGGGGGATAAAAAGTGTTAATACCTAAGATTTTTGTTAGAAAAAATAAATAAATAACCTTCTGAGACACTGCCATCTTTGAAGCAGTTCAAGAACCATTTCTTCGAAATTGGAAACCAGCCGTTAAGTCAGTCATAACATCAAAGGAATTAGAGGCAGGGCTGGAACTTCAGATTTTTTTTCAACCAGCCAGTCGGGATCGGGCAGGTAACTCACAAAAATACCTGCCCGATAGAAATTCTACCAGCCAGTGTAACTCTCACACTTGGACTTGGATTTTGAAATTGTTTACCCGCCAGTCGGTTGCCGGGGTACCTTTTCCCGACAAAAAAATTACCCGTTATGGGCAGGTGGGCGGGTGCTATTTCCAGACATGGTATCAGGTTACCAGTTGCTCTGTTTTTGTATACACTAGCGGCGTACCCTCGCTACGCTCGGGTCCCCGCTAGATGGTTATGCCACATTACCTACCTCTGAAACCACATAAACCTCCTGGTTATACCACTACCTACCTCTGAAACCACATAAACCCCCTACAACAACCCCACCCCCAAACCAGGTTTATTTATAACCATATCCCTTCTAAAGGCATTATAAACCCCCTACAACCCCCCCCCCCCCCCCCCCCCCCCACCCCAATCAGATTGATTTATAACCATATCCCTCCTAAACCATTTACCGTGTCTACTTTATTAACCCCTACCTCTCAAACCGCATCAAGTTAACCCTCGGTACTTTTAAAACCACATAAACCCCTACAATCCACCCCCCCCCCCCCCCCCCACCCACACACTGCAACTACACCAACCAGGTGGATTTATAATCATAACCACGCACTTTTGAAAGCTTTTTATTTCAAAAAGTCGCCATTTGATTGGTCTCAGATTTTAACCAATTAAGGTCAGGTGTATGTTCCTTAATATCCTGGAATATGGAGCAGCTACGTATTCAACTTCTAAAGTTACAAGCTCTGCAGATTTTGGACTCAGTTTTTTGGGACACGCTGTATATCTATCTTTAGAAATTTTGAATTTTAAATATTGGATGCTCCTGACGTTGGAATTATGGACTCTTTTTTAAAAATGGTTGATTTCGACAATGTTCGGCACAATAAAGCTCAAGATTGGTTTCTGTGATCTGTTTCCACTACAACTTTAATATAATCAACAGTTTGTGATGGATTTATGAGCACTATTTAAATGGTGTGAGGGATTTGTTTAGCTTGAGTGATTTATGCCATACTTAGCTGCGTTCAGACAGGTGTAAATTCGTTCGGAGTAAGGTCGGAGTAAGGTCGGATTAACGATTGGTCGTGTTAAAGGTCGGAGTAGTGACCGTGTGGACGGCAACCGTGTTCACTAATCCGACCTTACTCCGACCCGATTTAATCCTGAGATTTCTCAGGAGTAACGCGCTTAACACGAGCTGCAGTTCAGAGGAGCACGCCCGTGTGGATGCACTTAACACGATCTCTCGCCAATGATGTGACGATGCCACAAACGCATCCGATGCTGCTCATCCCTATCAGATCGTCTGCCTTGAAAAAATACCGCAGTTGCTATCAGCATAGGCATTACATATCGTATACCACCATCCTAAAAGAGGCGAACAATTAGTAACAAAAAGAGAAATTTCGATCTTGAATTCATGTTTACAAGCGAGCGATAAATAAACCTAGCTGAAATAATCGCATAAAGGAACCGACAATTTGGAAATAACGGAATAAATCGTATTGTAAACTGGAAACCAATGCTTAGCACCATGCTGCCAAAAACGGGATTCGAAATAATCAGAACTCGCGCGGTTGTCATCGGTCAAAGGTCAAAGGGTGCGGTGTGTGTACTTCCGATATCTACTCCTAAGCCCCCTGCGATGGTCGTGTTAACTCTGTCGGAAAACTTCGGAGTAACGTTGTATTTACTTAGTACCGTGTGGACAACTGTCCGGAGTAGAGGAAATATTTGTGGAATTTTGATTGCTGCAGGGTCTAACTTTACGGCGATCACTTATGCATGATGCCCGTCTGAACATGCCTACTTTCTTAATCGATAGTTTTCATATTTGGTCTGAGTTATTGAAATACGCTGAAAATTGAAACACAGATTGTCACCGGTTTTCACGCATGTCATGCATATCGAAACTGATCAAGATATCTTGATGAAACAGACATAAAGATAGTAGGAAATATCGAAGGCTTGATAAAACCAGACACGCCTATGTCCATTTTAGAAGTTGAACAAAGGTTAAGCTTGCTAAAAGATTGTATAATATTAATACTGTGTCTATGAAAAAGGTGAGTGTGGCCCATTATGAATACTAAAGGGGGAACAAGGTAGGTCAACAGTATTTATGTACATAACATTGTTGACATACAGCTGGGCCAAATCCAAAACCGCCGTTTTTGCGAGGGACGGAATTTGAGTGGTATTTTAATTATCCTGATATCCCAGTTAGGAAATTAGATACCTTAAGTATATTATTTGAATGATCTACCAATACACTACAACATGCAAGAAAAAAACCATAGCCACGGTTAAGCAAGTTACCATAGCAACACATTTTGTCCATGCGAGGGACGGAATTGACTACATAAAAAAGTCCGTCCCTCGCATTTTAAATAATGTGTTGCTACAGGAACACAATTCATCCTAGTGTAATAAAGTGTATTGGTTACTTGTTCAAATAATATCATTAATTTGTCTAATCAGTGTAACTGGAAAAGCAGACCATTAAAAGTGTAAAATTCCGTCCCTCGCAAAATTACAGAGAAATTCCGTCCCTCGCACATAAAAATGTGTTGCTACGGCAACTTACTCCATCATGATTGGGTTTCTTTGGTTTGTAGTTGAAGTACAATGGGTACTATAATAATGTGTGGTTTGCCGAGTGATTGAGACAGTACAAATGGTGGTTAACTAGAGCGTTCTACATAGTGTAGTCTTTGCTTTATTTACTCCAATGATAAGCCCAGTGTTTCTATACTATTAACGTAACGCTATATTAAGGGATACTACATCTCTCCCCTGTTTTAAAGTGTTTTTATAGATTGATGCAATGATTCAATAATGCTTTTATGATCTGAATTATTGTAATGCAAAGAATGTTTCTAATTGAATGATTTAACATAAATAATGTTCAACGTATAAAATAGTCTAAATCTTTAATTTCAACCAGTGTGTAATGCTATGATGTCTCGACCAGTGTGTAATGCTATGATCGTTCCTCTCACCCTTCCTTTTAAAAGGTTTTTTTTTAATTTTTTTTTTTTAACAATTTCTTTTCACAAAGTGTGAATTTATACATAATGATAGTTCTTTTACTCTTCTCTTTTTTTTTAAAGAGTTTTTTTTCCTCATCTCTTCACTCCGGTGTGTTTTGTTCTTCTTTTTTCTCCAGTGTGAATGGTTTTGTTTTGTCGTCTCACTTGTGTGAATTGTGTTTATTTTCACAAGCGTTGTTTGATTTTTTTCTTCACCAGTGTGTATAGTTCATTTTTTTGCGAATCGACTTTTGATTCCACGTGTTGGATATGATTATGTGCGAATCAACTTTTGATTCCATGTGATTTGTTTTTAGAACCGACTTCTGGTTCGCAGTATGTTCTGTGTGAACCGCCTTCTGGTGTTTAATAATCTGCGTGAACCGCCTTCTGGTTCCTATTATGTTGTGAACCACCTTCTGGTTCTTAGTGTGTGAACCGCCTTCTGGTTCTTAGTATATTCTGATTATTATTATTGAGTATGCTTTTAGAGTATTGCATGATCAATGACTGACGATTACATTCTTATTGTATACACAAATTGTACAGTTATAGTTGGCATTCGCAGAATGAGTTCGTATTGATTTCCATGTGTCTTTATAAAAATATGGAACAGCTTTTGTGCTCCGGAATTTCAACCAGTGTGTATACCCGATCTTGCATACGGAACAGCTTTTGTGTTCCTGAATTTCAACCATGTATCCCTATCTTGCATACGGAACAGCTTTTGTGTTCCTGAATTTCAACCAGTGTGTATACCTATTTGCATACGGAACAGCTTTTGTGTTCCTGAATTTCAACCTGTGTGTATACCTATCTTGCACACGGAACAGCTTTTGTGTTCCTGTACTTTGTATATATACGGAATATCATTTGTATTCCTGAATTTCTACCTGTATACAAAACAGCATGTGTTCCAGGCTTTAACTTTAAGTTCTCACCTGTGTATGGAACAGCATTTGTGTTCCAGGCTTCAAGTTATCACCTGTGTATGGAACAGCATTGGTGTTCCAGGATTAAGTTATCACCTGTGTATGGAACAGCATTAGTGTTCCAGGCTTAAGTTCTCACCTGTGTATGGAACAGCATTTATGTGTTCCAGGCCTTAAGCTCCTCATTTGATTTATGACTTTCTCACCTGTGTATGGAACAGCACTTTTGTGTTCCAGGCCTTAAGCTCTTCATTTGATTTATGACTTAGTTGATAGCTCTTTCATTCAGCGTGTGGATAGCTCTCAAGTTCCAACTATCTCTATCCCTCCGATCTCTTTATTTTTACTTTTTAAGTTTTACTTTAGTATAATGATTGTTTGACTTGTTGTTGTTCACTTAACTATCTCTCTCCCTCTTCTTATGTTTACTTATAGTATACTGATTGTTTGACTAGTAGTCTAGTGTTTCAGTTCGATGTTGTTTTCAATCATATTTGGAACAGCTTTTTGTGTTCACAGCAGCTTCATTGATTTTGTACATGTTCCGATTTTTCTCACGTATGCATGATTAGAAAATCCACCAGTGTGTGTCATCATAAGTTACAGTTTACATTGAAAAAGCTTATTTCGTTCATCGCTATAAAAACTGAAGAATTGTTAACACGAAAAGTCTTACGTATTGATAAAGCTTATTTGTTCATAACAAACTGATGAACTGTTATCATGAAAACTATTACGTTTGTGTGCCGCTACATTGTTTTGTTGTTTTGATTTCGCCCACGGCAATCCGCTACCGACAGCTCGTAGTCGTAGTCTGTCTATCAAGGACATTCGTCTCATCATGTTGATTTTGTTTACGATTGTGCTGAATTCTGCATGCAAACTTACGGCATGTGACACATGTCGATTGTAGATTTTTAAAGTCTGATTTATGATAGATTCATGATTTATTTTCCGAGATTTTCGGGTTCTGCTGATTCTTTGTTTATCCTACCTCGCCGCCAATATAATAATGTGTGGTTTGCCGAGTGATTGAGACAGTACAAATGGTGGTTAACTAGAGCGTTCTACATAGTGTAGTCTTTGCTTTATTTACTCCAATGATAAGCCCAGTGTTTCTATACTATTAACGTAACGCTATATTAAGGCATACTACAGGTACTTATTCAAATAATATACTTGAGCTGGTTAAATTCCTAACTGGAACAAACTGACAATCAAAAATGAAAAGTATGTCTCTTGCAGTTGACATACTTTTGGATTTGGCCCAGCTATATTCAAACTGTTCAATTCGTTTTTCTCAAAATGCAATTTTTAGACATTGGCGGGTCTGGTTTTAAGCCCTCCGTATGTTTCCCATTATATTGCAGGTATTATATTTGGAATGCAATATTGTTTTTATATTCCTAATATTTTTTTTCAAACACTGTATAAATCATATTGGGACACCCTGTATGGATTCTAGATTCTTGATATAATGACATGTACCAAAGTGTTTTATTAGATCACTATGCACATGATGTAGTAATTGGCTTACCTTGAGTCGGATGATGTATGAACCGGGAACTCTTTCCACGGCCCTTTCAAGACGTGCTCCGTAGGCTATCGCCATTAAAGCGCAAAGAATGAAAAACTTCATGATCTGTCTTGGTTCGGTTCTTTAAAATAAACATATCGGTAATATTTCTTAATAATAACATTTCAAGTTGATACAATCAAATTGATCCAAATTTTCCAGGATCATATTGACCGTAAGGTACATAAAACGGTTGACGATCTGCGAGGCAGTGTGATCCCCAGAATTGTATAATCCTATACCATCCCATAATGGAAGACAAAAGTCTCCAGTCAGGAGAAGTTGATCCAACAAGTAGCTTAAACTATTTACGAATAATTTCTTATATTGTAATTATGAAAGACCAATGAGAACAGAGCAGTGAGGAAAATCAATGCGTAACCGAATCAACAGTTGTCATATCCTACTATAAATCTGGAAACGGTGTGTGTTTGTGTGTGTGTTTATTTGTTATCCTTATTTCTCCGTTAGTTGTGATCAAAGTGGCGCCTAATTTGCATGAAAGATAGAGGAAATAACGGGTGTTAAAGTTTATTCCACTGAAATTGGTTAACAATTGGTTCCAAAAACAGCAAAAAAACCTCTCAGATTTAGCTCATAAATTACTAGAATTGAACAACATTGTGAGTTGCGCGTACTACCGCGTAATCTTACCGTGGTAACGCGTCGCTTGCATGTTTGCGCAAGGGCTGACTGCCGCGCGGCACACGCACTCCTACACATGGCGCAGAAGCCACACGGGAAATGGCTATTTAGGCCTGTTGGTAGGGTATTTGGTGTCATGTTGGGGGGGGGGGGGGGGGTGTTGTAGGGGGTTTCTAATGCCTTTAGAAGGGATGTGGCTATAATAGGTTCATGGCTATAATAGGTTCATGGCTATAATAGGTAGGTGGGCTATAATAGGTAGGTGGGCTATAATAGGTAGGTGGGCTGTGGCTATAATAGGTAGGTTTTGGGGTGTTGTAGGGGGTTTATGTGGTTTCAGAGGTAGGTAATGTGGCATCATCTAACGGATGAAGTAGCCGCTGGAAATGGTTAGGAGGGTTACGATTATAAATCCACCTGGTTGGTGTAGTTGCAGTGGGGGCGATTGTAGGGGATTTGTGTGGTTTTAAAAGTACCGAGGGTTAACTTGATGCGGTTTGAGAGGTAGGGGTTAATAAAGTAGCCACGGTAAATGGTTTAGGAGGGACATGGTTATAAATCAACCTGATTAGGGGGGGTTGTAGGGGGTTTCTAATGCTTTTAGAAGGGCTGTGGTTATAAATCAACCTGGTTTGTGGGGGTGTTGTAGGGGGTTTATGTGGTTTCAGAGGTAGGTAATGTGGCATAACCATCTAGCGGGGACCCGAGCGTAGCGAGGGTACGCCGCTAGTAGCCTATGTATAATTTGTTAAACATAGATAATGTTGGTATAAATTTGAATAAAGCTTGCATCTCGTTCCAGAATGAATTTGTAACATTACAATCATTAAAAATATAGTGGATGGTTTCCTCACTCTGGTAACAGAGGTTACAACAACGAGATAGATAAAAGTAGAGCGCCGACTGTAGCTAGGGTCATTGCCAGCCCATTCACAATGCAATCCTAAATCTCGCGTTCGAAATCGTGTACAATTACAGATGAAACGCCAAATCTTTCAAAACGTAGTGAATTCAATCAGTTATACATTAGAAATGTAGAAATAGTTATCAACTTTTGTTTTGGATATCTTAATTACTTAGTTTAAGCTACATAAGATATCAGTGTTAATTAAAATACAGCAAAATAATTCTCTGAAATCAGTAATATTATTTCAGGGCCTGTTGCCGCAATCGGTCGCGCAAAGCTAGTATTGTGACCAATTGTAGCAACGGTTCATGGATGAATCGACTGAATTTAGTGGATTTGCAAATAGAACGGCAACTTATATACAATTTCGCTGGTTTTTTAAAATTATTTTGCAGTGAATTTTGCCAGCAGACGGTACTCAAACAACTGGAAATCAGCCTCTTTTCGGTCAATGTTTTCAATTTTGGACAGGATCGTAACTCCCGCGTAATGAATATTCAAAAATCCCCCACTATAGTTATACCATGGCTAATCGAACGACTTCATTTTCTTGACGAGCAGGACGCTCTTCCTATACCTATCTCGCTGGGTTACAATGATCATCATTAAAAATCTTTACCTTCAAAAGCCATGAATTGGTAGGCAATATATTATGCGTGATTTTATATTGAAACCGAGTAAATATATCATGTATTGTAAAATATATCGAAATATTGTACAGAAGGAGTCATTTCTTGTATACAAATACCATAAAGTAATAATATATGGGAGGCCCATACATACCACGAGAGATCCATTTTATTTGTCAGCAATAATTTAAATAAGAAAAAGACTGAACTATAGTAGAGAAAATATTCTATAAAAAGGAGGGTCATTTCTTGTAATTGTAAAGCACCAATAGCGGCAAGGCACATTCTTGAAGTACCATAAAGGCGTTTACAACAGTCATAACTCGTTTACAACAGTCATAACTCATTTATTGTACTTCATTAAAGTGTCATTAATGGTAATTATAAAATTACCACGAAAAGGCAAGTGGCATACCAAAAGGGAGAATTATTTCTTTAATTACAAAAGTACTGAAAGTATACAAACAGAAGACGCATTGCCGACAGTGTCTTACTAATGGAAAAGAACAAAGGATGAATGTATAACTACCATGAATCGAGTGGTGAATGGGTAGTTAGCAAGCTATACTCTGTTTGGCCATCTCGAGACAGTGACGTAACCGCGTATTCTACTAATTGCATCACATAACGCGCGCGAATACTCGCGGCGCTGGCGTACAAACACGAGCGTTGAAGGCGGAAGATACACACGAGTGCGTAAAAGCTGCGCCTGTTCAGTTACGTCACTGTCTCGAGATGGCCAAACAGAGTATAGTTAGCAATATTAAATGGAGGAATAAGAATTGGGTGACATGGGCGAAGCTGTACAACACAAAACATGGTGAGAGTATAACTACACACTATCTTGGCAAAGATTTTCAGAAATTGCTCAAATTCAAGCATTATCGTTCTTACCTAGTCCAGTAGCGTAACACACAAACGCCCCAGCGGAAATAAACAGGTATCGGGCTGGCTTGGTTTTATATACAATTTACAATTTACAAGTCGCCATTTCATATCAATTATCTAAAATTTAACAACTAGAAATAGCTGAAAACATGTGTTACTGGTCCCATCTGTTATTTTATAAATGATAGTGTTATCAGTTATGACGCAGATATGAAAACGTACATTTTAAGATAAAATAATCTATAGGAGTAAGCATTTTACACGCCTAGATCACGGGAAAATTCGAACGTTTTTTAGCATAACGGCTTGCTTATATATCCGTATGATAAAAACAAATTGTTAAAAAAGGTAAGCCTTTCCGAAAGAGGATTTAATTATGAGATTCCCTTGATTGGACAAATTTTCAAAAAGTAAACAGCACCCTCTATAGTTGATTATGTGATTTTTATACTTGAGACATGCAATCATAAGGACAATCGTCTTCCCTTGTCGTTGATACTAGCATTTCCCTCTTGCCAATTATAAAGTCAGTTGGTTACCAAAATCTGGCTTTGGGGTTGGGGTTCAGAATCCACTTCTAGCTATAGCATGTGATTGTTTGCTTTAAGCTTGTGCACTGATGCTCGTCTAGGCTTATTTCTTGGCCAGTGGAGTTTTCTCTCACCTTCATTATGCTTTTGCTGACATAGCGAGAACATCATAAAACCCACCCATCCAATCCTTTTTGTTTAGAGTTCCCTCTGATTATACAGCTTAGTAGCCCAGCAAGTTACTGTTAAGCTTAGCACTTACCAATGTTACGACTTCCCAAGTTCTGGGAAGTTGGGGCATTGACAATTTGTTGTTCCTCCCTGCCCCGTCTTTTAAGTTCCAATATATTATTATCGACTTCTCGAATTCTGGGAAGTTGGAGCTCTGCTGCTCCTCTTCGCTCCGTTATATATTCGGGAAATTTAAATTCGCGGTTGGCTGCAAGTTTGGCGCTGTATAGTGAATCGGGGAGTTTTTAGGGATTTTGAATCCCTTACCATACAGCAGTTCAATTGATTTAATATAATAAATGCGCTCTGCCAGCGATATGCATGCTACTGCAAATTTACTTGTTTTAGTATTTTAAAAATTCTACGGTCTGGAGACAATGTAATTACTTATTTATAGGGTGCTTTTTGAAATTCCTTGGACGCGCCTGATACCCCTCTTGTAATGACCACTGAGAACCCCGGGGTTGGCGATTCCCTGTATGTAGTAGACTCTGTCTGTAACTAGCCTACAAGTAATTAATTATTAAATTAGTTGATTTTGTGTTAAATGGCACTGCTTTTTATGAGGAACTGGATACAGATTTGACTCTAAATCACCAATCTCATATCAGTAATTGTATTAAGAATTTCATTGCATCTGCTGATCTCCTTGCTTCCGCCACCAACCAGATCCAATCCAATCCTAGGACTGCCCGCTTTTACCGCCTTCCTAAGATCCATAAACCCGAATAACCAGGTTGTCCTATTGTCTCCGCGTGCAACTGCCCTACTGAGCAAATTTCCAAATACCTCGATAACCTGTTCATGGCCCTCTAAATCTAAATCTTCAATAACGTCCACTTTACAGGCCAGCAAAAGTTGATCTTCAGTCACTATGGATGTGAAATCACTATACACATCCATCCCTCACATTGATGGGTTGAAAGCCATCAAACACTTCATGAATCACGTGCTACGCCTCGCATAACTTATTTTTACCATGAACAACTTCACCTTCTAAAGAGCTCATTCCACATTAAGCAATCAGTCATGTGCACTTTCAGAACTTTATCCATAGCTTAGTCTGCGCATCAATTGCACAACAAGACCTACATCGGAGAAACCAAATCTCGCCTAGTAGATAGATTTGTCGGGCATCTGCGATATCAGGAATGTCAACTTTTGGGATTTGCTTGGAGGGAGAGATATCAAGTGCGAACTGAGGATTGTGCCCTGTCGCCTCGTCACATTTTTGAGGGCGGGGGGGGGGGGGGGGGGGGTCTCTTGCTTGACTCAAAAAGGTCCCCTCGCCAACATGATGCGGGAGATTTTACATGCAATTTTTTCAAAACGAAAATGTCCGCTATTTTTGAATTTTCAATCAAAAAGGGGGTCTTAAGAGATGATGCAGGCTCAAAAGGGGGGTCATAAGAGCTAGCAAAAGAGGGTGAAAGGGGGTCTTCAGGGCGGCACATACCTATACCCAGTGGCGTAGCCAGGGTCACTTGTCAGGGGGGCAAAGGATAGAGGCGTTGCGTCCCAATACCGGCGCATGAAGAAAAACTGCAATTTTCAACCAATTTGTCTGTCTTCCTTTCTCCTTTCTGTCCTTTTCCCTTTCCTTCCCTTTTTTCTCCTCTTCTCCCTTTCTTTCCCTTCCTTTGCCTTCCCGATTTGTCCCTGCCTTCACGATTTGTCCGGTCAAACCCCCTTTGCACCTCCTTGGCTACTGCCCATACCCCTTTCCAATGTCAGTGCCCCCCCCCCCCCCCCTCTCCCACCGGATATTATACAGTACCCTTCCTCGTAGGGCCACTAAAACCAGCCTATCCAGGGAAATACTATACTAAGATAGAATATAGAAACACTTAGTCAGCCATCCTATCTAGCTGAGCTAAAAACCACGGGGCGGTTCTCGGGTTGATAGCGGTTCTCGAATTGGGAGCAGATTTTATAATGCACGTATACGATCCACTGATTACGCCCTCCACAAACAAGGACGTCACGAAACTGACCACTTCCGGCAAAACATTAACAACCGATCAGTAGCTTTGAAAAGCTGGTCGTTGACTAGCGAAACTGTCAGCTTAGATAAAGCGTAAGTTTTTCATCTATCTGATCGTGCCTGTGCGGACAAAAATTGTGGTTTTCGGAGTAAGTGATGACATAATGGTTTTCGCCCAAAATATTTTCATCAGGGATATACCTACATTTCTGTATGAGTAAAAGTAAACAACAAACGCTTACACAGATCTTAAAGTGACACTTTCACATACGGTTACGTAGGCGCACGTGGAGTTTGATACGATAACGTGACTGGCGGTACCATACCAACCGTTCCTATGTTGTTGCTGCGCGCGTTTCACATGCCACACCCGCTTCGGCACGGCGCACACGTAATGACGCAGTGTGTACTTCGTTTACGAGGCAGGGTGAAAGCAACCAATCCGTTGCTCGATCCGCTGTGCATATCGTACAGTACAAGATAACGGGATCAAGACACAAACAAAAAATTAATCATAAAGCCAGGGTATACAAGGCCCTTTTTTAAATAAAGAGACTGGGAGCAAAGCGCAAACCGTATCCAGGATAGCATGTGTTAACGTGACTTAAGTGGCTGAAGGAAAATACATTTTGATGGAGTCACCCCGAAATTTGAGTTGTGTTTCAAGTTTTCTCTTTACAAATTTTCAATTTGGTACTGCGATTTATTTTAAGCGAGATACACATCTTTAAAATGGTTTCGAAACTTTTGGGACACCCTGTAGTTACATTATATATTCCATTACACAATATTCTCTGAAAAAGAGGCTTTATACATTAGAATGAAAGTTCATCTGTGTTGGTGATAAATAATTATGAAGCTAAACTTTCGATCTCAACACAAGAAATAATTACCTGGAATTTTCACGTGTTACTACACCTTTCATCAGCAGACTAATGACTCGACTTGACCTTTTGGAGGTGTGACAATAATATAGATGATATACGTACACGACAAATGGAAAGAGGTAGGGTAAGAGAAAAATTAAGGTTCCCTACAATGACTTTCTTAAATTTCAGATTGCTATAATCTGTATTATGAACATTATTTAATATTAAAATTAAATATTAAAATTAATATTAATATTAATATTAATATTAATATTAATATTAATATTAATATTAATATTAATATTAATATTAATATTAATATTAATATATTTAAAAACAGTGCGTCCAGCAGATTGAACAAATTTGAGTTGTGTTTCAAGTTTTCTCTTTACAAATTTTCAATTTGGTACTGCGATTTATTTTAAGAGAGATACACATCTTTAAAATGGTTTCGAAACTTTTGGGACACCCTGTAGTTACATTATATATTCCATTACACAATATTCTCTGAAAAAGAGGCTTTATACATTAGAATGAAAGTTCATCTGTGTTGGTGATAAATAATTATGAAGCTAAACTTTCGATCTCAACACAAGAAATAATTACCTGGAATTTTCACGTGTTACTACACCTTTCATCAGCAGACTAATGACTCGACTTGACCTTTTGGAGGTGTGACAATAATATAGATGATATACGTACACGACAAATGGAAAGAGGTAGGGTAAGAGAAAAATTAAGGTTCCCTACAATGACTTTCTTAAATTTCAGATTGCTATAATCTGTATTATGAACATTATTTTAATATTAAAATTAAATATTAAAATTAATATTAATATTAATATTAATATTAATATTAATATATTTAAAAACAGTGCGTCCAGCAGATTGAACAAATTTGAGTTGTGTTTCAAGTTTTCTCTTTACAAATTTTCAATTTGGTACTGCGATTTATTTTAAGAGAGATACACATCTTTAAAATGGTTTCGAAACTTTTGGGACACCCTGTAGTTACATTATATATTCCATTACACAATATTCTCTGAAAAAGAGGCTTTATACATTAGAATGAAAGTTCATCTGTGTTGGTGATAAATAATTATGAAGCTAAACTTTCGATCTCAACACAAGAAATAATTACCTGGAATTTTCACGTGTTACTACACCTTTCATCAGCAGACTAATGACTCGACTTGACCTTTTGGAGGTGTGACAATAATATAGATGATATACGTACACGACAAATGGAAAGAGGTAGGGTAAGAGAAAAATTAAGGTTCCCTACAATGACTTTCTTAAATTTCAGATTGCTATAATCTGTATTATGAACATTATTTTAATATTAAAATTAAATATTAAAATTAATATTAATATTAATATTAATATTAATAATAATATTAATATTAATATTAATAATAATATTAATATTAATATTAATATATTTAAAAACAGTGCGTCCAGCAGATTGAACAAATTTGAGTTGTGTTTCAAGTTTTCTCTTTACAAATTTTCAATTTTGGTACTGCGATTTATTTTAAGAGAGATACACATCTTTAAAATGGTTTCGAAACTTTTGGGACACGAAAGTAAGAGAAAAATTAAGGTTCCCTACAATGACTTTCTTAAATTTCAGATTGCTATAATCTGTATTATGAACATTATTTAATATTAAAATTAAATATTAAAATTAATATTAATATTAATATTAATATTAATATTAATATTAATATTAATATTCATATTAATATTAATATTAATATTAATATTAATATTAATATTAATATATTTAAAAACAGTGCGTCCAGCAGATTGAACAAATTTGAGTTGTGTTTCAAGTTTTCTCTTTACAAATTTTCAATTTGGTACTGCGATTTATTTTAAGAGAGATACACATCTTTAAAATGGTTTCGAAACTTTTGGGACACCCTGTAGTTACATTATATATTCCATTACACAATATTCTCTGAAAAAGAGGCTTTATACATTAGAATGAAAGTTCATCTGTGTTGGTGATAAATAATTATGAAGCTAAACTTTCGATCTCAACACAAGAAATAATTACCTGGAATTTGCACGTGTTACTACACTTTTCATCAGCAGACTAATGACTCGACTTGACCTTTTGGAGGTGTGACGTCAGAATCAGGTCATGTGACATGTTATCATCATTAAAAAAATATTTTGACTTATTATGAATTGATAAACCATGTTATAATGTTGGTTTATAGATGAACTTTACATTACAACCCATTTCAAAAGTCAATGGTGTCCGCATGCCATGGCAAACAGCTTTAATATCCTTCAAATTCATTGAAAATGGGTAAAATCTGAGTCAAATTTAAAGGATTTGAAGGATATTAAAGCTGGTTGCCATGGCATCAGCATACCATTGACTTTTGAAATGTGTTGTAATGTAAGGTACATCTATATACCAACATTATAACATGGTTTATCAATTCATAATGAGTCAAAATATTTTTTTAATGATGATAACATGTCATTTTTGTGCCAATTTTGCGAAAATATGACAAAAATGGTCTATTTTGGCCCAACTTGTAATTTTCAAAAGGTCACAGTTCAAAATCCATTGATCTACGATCAAAGTTGTGATTGACTTTTTTGTTTAAAACACTTATCCCAACAATATTACATACTTTTTATAGTCATAGTATAGGTTTGTACCATGTTAAATTTAGTTTTTGACTTCCCATTGAAACACATGTGACCTTTGACCCTAAATCGAGGTCTAGGGTCATAACGTGCAACCTACGAACGTGGGATAAGGTAAAATATTGATCAGGCATATATTAGCTTCATTTTAAGCCACATTTCATCTGTGCCCTAGAGGTGGACTACAAGAGTGAACGATACAGAGCAACGTCCCAGTGTCTAGTAAGACATGGCGATTTCACCTTTTCGACAAAGTGCAAAAAATGTTTGAGTTAAACAGCTTATTTGAAAGAAACAAAATTTATTCTCATAATCTCTTGTCTACTAATATAATCTTGTGTTTCTTTCTGTTGTAACTGTTATCAGTAATGGTAGTTCAAATCATTAATAATTCTTCACTTTAATTCAATTTGAAGGGTAAAAGAAGTTCGTCACACTTGAGTAGGCCCATGCCTTGTATTATTTGACAAGTGTTTAGGGATTTCTAAATAGCAAATGAAGTGGTTTTGGGTGAATTAGCAGTGGCTTAGATTTCATTTTCACATTGGAGAATGGAGTTGGTGAGGTTAAACAGTAAAGGACTATATCATTTGTATCAAGATTGTAAGAAAGTCCTTCCCCAAATATGTAAAAGAAGTCTAAGCCATTGCTAATTACCCAAGATTACTCCTTTACCTATTTTAAATGTCCCTCAAGTCTAGCCTCAAAACTAGCTCATACAGAAACAAACGTTGGGATCACTCATGTGTGACGATCCACCTTTAATCTTCAAATTGAATCAAAATTAAGAATTATTAATGATTTGAACAACCATATAACACAACAACAGTTTAGAATAGAAAGGAACAAAATATATTAGCAGATAAGAGATTAAGAGAATATATTAGATTCTTTCAAACAAGCTGTTTACACACACATTTTTTTTGCACTTTGCAAAAAGGTGAAATCACCACGTCTTTCACAATGGAGTGTAACTTCAGTTAAATAAGTCCGATATTCATCACCTCATCACCTCGCTTCTAACAACCTCTATGAATGTCTTCAATCTGCTTATAGGAAACACCATGGAACTGAAACTGCATTACTACGTGTTCAGAATGACATGTCCTACTTGATCTATCTGCTGCCTTTGATACCATAGACCACAGCATCCTTCTGTCGCGTCTTTCATCGTTTGGTGTCAGAGATAGTGCACTTGAATGGATCCGCTCTTATTTGACTGATCGAACGCAGGCTGTAAACATTAATGGTTGTTTGTCATCATTCATTCCGCTCCTCTTCGGTGTCCCCCAAGGTTCTGTACTTGGCCCGCAATTCTTCACAATTTATTCATCTCCAATAGCGAACATTGCACGCAAACATGGTTTAGATGTGCATATGTATGCCGATGATACACAGCTATATTTATCTTTTGACTTGGATAGTGCTTGCGATGAAATTGCCTCTCGTTCTCGAATTGAATCTTGTATCAAGGACATAAAATCTTGGATGACTACAAATAAGTTGAAGTTGAATGATGACAAAACTGAGCTTCTCATTATAACTTCAAAATACCATCAATCAAAACCTAGCACTGATTTTCTTCAAATCGCTTCCTCCAACATTAAGGCTTCTACTAGTGCTCGAAATCTAGGAATTATATTTGATAACACGCTGTCAATGGACAACCACATCAAAAATGTGTGCAAATCAACATATTTCCAAATAAGGAACATAAATGAAATTCGCCAAGTGCTTGATGATGATACTGCTGCTACACTTGTTCACGCCTTAGTCACATCACGTCTTGACAATGGCAATGCTTTATTGTATGGGATCACTGTATAATGAGTATAACCTATATAATGAGTGCAGTATACTGCACGAATGTGTAGCTGAGGGCCGTGGCTTAGTGTTAGGAAGGTGGGGCTCGAGAACGGAGGGTCCCCGGATCGAATCCCGGCAGGTTCCCGGAGATTTAGTTGGTGTTTTTTCCTCGAAAATTGTGATCCCGGTCAAAAATCCTAAACCGGGGTTAGGGTTATGGTAAAAAAAAAAAAGGTTTTTTTTCGTGTTCTATTAACCCTAACCCCCCTGAGTGCTAAAAAATGCTAATCCAAAGTCCCTCTCCAAACGCATGCGCCGTCGGTTTTCGATGACGTAGTCAACCGAGCCTATATAATGAGTGCAGTATACTGCACGAATGTGTAGCTGAGGGCCGTGGCTTAGTGTTAGGAAGGTGGGGCTCGAGAACGGAGGGTCCCCGGATCGAATCCCGGCAGGTTCCCGGAGATTTAGTTGGTGTTTTTTCCTCGAAAATTGTGATCCCGGTCAAAAATCCTAAACCTAAAGGGTTATGATATGATTTTTTATGGAAAGGGAAAAGAGATAAAATTATACGATTGTGTATGATAAATGATTTTTCGAACGGTGGAATTAAATTCATTGATGTAAAAACTAAAATAGTTGCCTTGAGGACAACATGGGTTAAAAGGTTATGTGACACAAACTTTGCCAAATGGAAGCTTATACCCATATCTCGCTTTGAAAATGTTGGAAATATCTGTAAATTTTCAAAATGAATTTCATTTCGATAGCGAACATCTCTTTCCACCATTAAAAACTCATATTTTACCAGATTTCTATAGGCAAATTGTCAAGAGCTGGCATGAGTTAAACATGTTGTATAAGTCACCGAATACTACAGCTGATGTTAAAATGAAGTTATTTGGGGAAATAGATATATTCTATATAACAACATAGCCCTATTTATTGAAAAATGGATATAATGTTAGTTTACATTGGATATATTTGTGCAAAAATTGTTTCATGTCAGTTTAATCAATAAAAAATAAAGTGGTTTCTGCAACGTATCGATTATAAAATTATACCTGATAGATTTCTAAGATGGCCACCTTAAGTAGGTGGGTGTTTTCTTGGTAGAATCATTGTATTTTGTTTGAAAAAAAAGCTTGGTGGGTTTTCTATCCTCGGGAAAAGTCCAGTTACACCCCACGATTTCCACGTATACTACGAGTGCATCTTCCTTCCAAATTGTTTCTACAAGTGAACTAAACAAATTAATTCGAAAATAGCATCACAGACAAAATACATAGAAATTGGCCATCACGATCAAGGGTCATATGGAAGATTTCTGCACACATTGAACTACAGAGGGCAGTGTTAAGTTGAAACATTAATGTTTCATTAACATTTATAAACTAGAACTTTTATTTAAAAACAAAATCATCGCCATTTCAGTGATGTCGAATTTTGTTCTGGATTTTTCTTTCTTTCTTTTTATTTGGGTATTTAATTAATTGGTTCAGAACCAAAGCATACACTAATCAGTTCCAAATTTGCGAGAACTATTTGGTTTTTATCTCTCCATGAAGCTTCATTTGTCGGCAAAGGCAAATATCAGTGACCTGATGGCAGACAAGACTGCTAGATGGCTAAAGGAAGCCATCTGCGTTAGGCCGTGTTCTCTCATAAGTAGAATTTTTCTCGGTCGGGCAGGGACCCGCTTATAAGTTGTATTCCCATTTGAGCGTTCGCCGCCGCGATGACCCAGCAAAGTGGTCTAATGTGGCCTGATAACAAAACCCATTTGTACCCGGATGTCTACAATATTCAAAAAGCGCCGGGAAAAGCATCTATAAGTGAAGTAAAATTCCATTTAGGACATGGAAATATGGTACAAATAATAGAAATAACTACTATCGGTTTCGCACAACAAAACATTAAGGTTCATTAAGGTTTCGGAGTTGTTTATCTTGAATCGACAACGGTAAGACGGGTTTATTTTGCGAGGGCAGCTCCTTGTTGAACCTCGTTCAACAACGATCAAACATATTTACATCATTCATATGTGAAAAGCGTTTTGGATAATTGATGAAAACAAGTAAAAAACGTGTTTTAATAGGCTTAATTTGACATAAAAAAATAGCTGCTCTTTAAAAACCTGAAAAAATGTTTACGTTTTATTATAATTAGGCCCTTATTTGGACATCGTCCGTTCCCTGCAAATGGACGAGGGAACTTCTGAATGGGCCGGGTTACAAAATGTAAACATTAGAGAAGATAAATTATTTCACAAGTAATTTAAATTTAAAATATTTTGTAAATAGAATTTTATTCACACACCACCTTTAACATTCAGAGAAAAATTAAATCAAGAATGCGTTTCAAAACACCCCCTCCGTTTCAATATTGATACGGTCCATAAATAGATCAAAGCGAACACATTTCACCGCGCGATGATGCAAAATGGCGATTCTCTTGCGCTGGGTAGCGATCGTTCGGTCTAAAATTGTGGCTTTAGGAATGATCCGTGACATATGGCCCTCGCCAAAAATATTTTCCTCATGGATATAGCTACATTTTGGTATATAAAGCTGTTTCCTAACTTTAAGGATTGCATGGGGAAAGCATTTATACGCCGAAAAAACGGGCGAAAAAATGAACACATTTTGCGAACATTTTTTGTTTGTTTACAATTTTGCATCGATGCATATGCATTAGTGGCTTCCAAATAAGGTTCGCTATCCTAGTAATTTGCATATGAACAGTGGGTTTATCTCAAATCGACAACGCTCTGTTACTGTACTTAAGGTATGGAGGAGTTCTTGAATGATTTTTAAAGTTGTTGACCTAAATCGTGACGATCACTGATCCTATTTCACCACGCGCGGGACTTTCTGTGTAACCCACACAAGGTGCAGTATCGCGCGCAAAGTGGTCCCGGTCTCGAGTGAATCGTGTTCCCACTTGCGATCCTTTTTTTTAAGTCGGGACCAGGACTACCTTTAAAGGCAGTGGTCTTAAAAAATAACAAAAAGCCACTTTGAATCCGGACAGGGACCCACTTGAAACGCGTTCCCACTAGCGATTTAGTCACGACCAGATCCGGACTAGTCTAGATTACCCGGATTTTGTTCTATGTATGAACACGGCCTTAGAAGCTGACAAAAACAGTAAGGCCGTGAACAAAGACGGGGAGCCTATAAGTTTCACCCGCCATATGACCAGCGCGTCAAGGTGAAAGACTGAAAGTACTTTAGCAAGGATTCAAACACATTGTGCGAAATACTTTTCATAGTCAAACGCAAGTTGTGTTGTACGAGACGACATAGAGATCTAAATAAATAGTAATCCTGATACATTTGATTGATTTCATCTTTATCTTTATTTTATTTCATCACTTATTTACACGTACAGTTCTTGAAACCAACTGGTATTCCGGGATTGTTATACATTGCAGCTGCGTTAGACTTCATTAACTTCACCTGCTTAAACGTATGTTTAATTGTTTTGCTTTTGCAGTCATCATGGTCATGCAAAGTCAACTTTAGAAATGTATTTGATCGAACTGAATAGGTAGATAAGTTGTGGATTGTGTTTTCGAACTCACTACCTCTTCATACTACCATAGAAGATACGTCTCTCAACAAGTTTTGCATGTCCAACAATGCAACATATTCTTATAGATACAGGTCTGTTTGTGGTGTAAACCCATGATCCAAGAACTTTAGTGAATAATTCAATTAAAACATCGCCAAACACCTAGATGGATTTGGAATGAATTTACAGTGATTTTAAGTTGGGAGATATCTGTGTCCTTAACCGTGTGCGTGGATGCCACTTTTCTGAAATAAAAATAACAACAACGACAACAGTCAGTGGAAAGAACTGTAGCAGGGATAGTAAACTCTATTATTATGATAGTGGTTAAAGCCCCTACCATGCATCGATTCACTAGGGAGAAGTACCGGGAAATAAATGTCAATAAAATATCTATGCGTCACATGAATGTAAAAAAACTAAGATCCTGTATCATTCTGAATGCTTCCGCTGATATCCATCAGAAATATACCTGTATGGGCATTTGACAAAATAATGTAGATCTTTAAAATAAAATCATATTCTAGTGTGAACTGAATACTCCTAAAACATGCGCTATTTCGATTAAACACCAATAATTTTGTGACCTTATAGTTGATCCAATCTCTTTCAAAATAAGTCAAGACAGTAATTGGCAACAACAAAAACCCCGATAATCAGATAATGTCCGAACAGTGCTTGAGATCGTGCGTATTGTATGGATATGTGTATTGAAAAAGAGAAGGAAAACAGGTATTGCGGGAAGAAAGAGCCATATATATGGGGTTGATAGGATTTTATGAAATGTACAGGACTATTATAACTTGAGCATGGATATTTCGCAGGTGGTATTTGCTCGTACCGGGAGATTCCTGACAATGATAGGATGTTTGATAAGCCTGGCTTGCAACTGCAATAATACGGAATCCTCTGTTTTAAATGGCGAATATTATTATAGGCAGGCCTGTTGAATGGTACCCAAGAAACGAAATTGGTAATTACGTGTAAATTTATAACAAGAATCATGTGAAAGACACGTTAATCCACTTAGCCAGACATAAAGCTATATATCAGACCATCCGTATTTTGGATAAGCTGCCAACACAAAAGTGTTTGCAACACGGTTCGAACCCCCAACCCTCCTCATTCAATACAACCTGGTGAATGACCTCCAAATTAGTATAACCTCTAAGATTATTATGCATAAAAATAATGTGCATTGGTAGCCATGATTGACTTGAATATAGTTTAGTGTTCCCTCCAAAATGGGCCGCTAATCCAAAACACGGACAGTCTTTCTTTACCTTTACCTTTACCTAGGCTTTTTTCAGCCTCTGTAGGCTGAAGCCCTCTTTCAGCATCTTCCATCTGTGTCTGTCTTGTGCTTCTCTTGTCCATGTCGTTCCTCTGTATTCAGTTAGATCGTCTCTCCATCTTTGTTTCTGCCTGCCTCTACTCCTTTTGCCTGTACGGGGTTGCCACTCGGTTGTTCTTATTGTCCACCGATTATCGTTTTGTCTCGCGATATGTCCTGCCCATCTCCATTTCATTTCCTTGATTTTTTTTAATGATGTCTTTTACTTTGGTTTTATTACGAAAGGTAGTGTTCTTTTAAGTTTAACATCCTCCTTTCCATGGCTCGCTGCGCTACTAGAAGTTTCTGTTCAGTTTCTTTGGTTGTTGACCAAGTTTCGGCACCGTATGTCATGGTAGGTAGCACACATTGATTGAAAACCCTTGTCCTTAATGTTATTGGTATGGTTTTATCGCAGAGAATGGTTTTGTTTCTGCCGAAGTAGCTCCAGCCTGCCTTGATTTTTATCAAGACTTCCTCTCTCGTATTGTTCTCCATTTTTATTTCATTGCCAAGATATTTGTAACTTTCTACCTATCGGTTCCTTGTCAATTTCGATGGACTCCTTTGTTTGGAAATTTGTCATGAATTTTGTTTTTCCTTTGTGCATTTTCAGACCAACTTTTATGCTTTCCGTATTCAGACAGTTTAGTTGGGCCTCCAATTCCTTCACTGAGTTAGCTAGCAAAGCCACATCATCTGCAAACCTGAGGTCTGTTAGCCGCTCTCCATCGATGAGTATCCCTCTTTCCTTCATGTCTACCTTCTTGAACACCTCTTCCATTGCAGCAGTGAAAATCTTTGGAGAGATTGTGTCGCCTTGTCGCACACCTCTGCTGATTTTGATAGTTTTTGAGATGTCCTCGTCGATATGGATCCTCGCTGTAGCGTCAGGGTATATATCCTCTAGGATTTGAACATATCCTTCATTTATTCCTATTTTCCTTAATGCTAGGAAGAGGTCACTATGCTCAACTGAGTCGAACGCCTTTTCATAGTCGATGAATCCGACGCAGAGCTTTATTTGGTACTCATTGGCCTTTTCAATTAGCTGGCTTAAAGCCTGAAGATGGTCAGTGGTTGAGAAGCCTTGCCTGAATCCTGCCTGTACCCTTGGTTGGTTTTCATCAAGCACTCTCTTCATTCTGGTTTGAAGGATTCTTGTAAATATTTGTATGGGTGGGAGAGCAGACTTATTGGCCTGTAGTTTTTGATGTCGTCTTTGTCTCCCTTCTTGTATAGAAGTATGACCTTTGCTTCCTTCCATTCCTTGGGGATTTCCCTTTCAGTAAGTATCTGATTGTATAGACTTGCCAGCTGGGTGTATATTTGCTCACCTCCGATCTTAATGATATCACTGGTTATCTCGTCTAAACCGGGGGCTTTGTTTTTCTTCATCTGCTTTACTGCAAGTTCAATTTCTTTCATGTGTAGTTAAATAGCGAATGACACTAAGGTCGAATCTAAAAAAAATGCACACATCTGCTTGGAATGATGGTTCTTATAATATCCATTACTATACCTTTTGATTTAAGAAACGTAAAGCAGAGTATTTGGACTGTTCCTCCCTGGATTTCCAACAACACCAGTAGTCGCCTCGTTTACCATTGTGTCGTGTACAGCTCCTGCAGATACTCCTCGGGCAAGAAGAAGAGCAGCGGCACCTATAGGTATGAAAATAAATATGGAAGAATTTTTGGTGGCCATTATAATCCGCTAACATATGAAATTAATTGTATCAGTTTAAAATTAAATGAGTGACAATCTCTGAAAATAAAGGTCTTTCAACGAGAAATCCATGCTAATGGTTACCTGAGTTTCAATTGCAGCGAGTGAGTACAATCCTGATGGGAAATATGTGACCTGGCACGACAAAATGAGCGTAAAGTCGCTGGGGCTGATTTTGAGTTATGGCCTGAAATGGTCGATTTGACAAGTGGAGGTCGAAAATGAGATACTTTCATTTGAAAATGAGATACTTTCATTTGAAAATGAGATACTTTCATTTGAAAATGAGATACTTTCATTTGAAAATGAGATACTTTCATTTGAAAATGAGATACTTTCATTTGAAAATGAGATACTTTCATTTGAAAATGAGATACTTTCATTTGAAAATGAGATACTTTCATTTGAAAATGAGATACTTTCATTTGAAAATGAGATACTTTCATTTGAAAATGAGATACTTTCATTTGAAAATGAGATACTTTCATTTGAAAATGAGATACTTTCATTTGAAAATGAGATACTTTCATTTGAAAATGAGATACTTTCATTTGAAAATGAGATACTTTCATTTGAAAATGAGATACTTTCATTTTCGGAAAGATAAACTATTTATGTATCCCATTCCGAGTATTAGCCCTAACCCTACCATATACCACAAAATACCACGACTGGTCAATTTTCCACGTTGAAGAAAAAAATTCTGAAAAAAGTGGGGGGTAGAGTTAGGGTTAAGAAAATATTTTGGGTCTAAATATTTTTTTAAAGTAATTTTAGAGAGGGCATTTTATTCTTACATCTCAAGAAATGAACGCAAAGAGAGGGAAAATGTCTCGAAATGTCTTGAAATTACCTTGTTTACATGTCATTGCCACAGGCAAATTTGGTATGGTCTTAAAAGGTCAGGGCTTTCCGGAGCTATTAATAGTAGTTTGAACCCTGTAAATTCCCAAATGAACCAATGACAGGCCGTTTAATAAGAGGTCTTTGGCACTAAACAATCTTTCGATTAAGTTTTGACAGAATATTTTGGAGAGCCAAGTGACGATAAGCTTCGTTGACTTTGAAGGCTTTTTTCTCCAATTCAATATTTTAGCGGTGATTAACTTCAATTTATCATAATTTCACTTTGGAATGGCCTATTATAACAACTTTGGTGTCATTTCAAACCTGAGGACATCTACTTTCTGACAATGTGAAGAGAAAGAAGAAAGAAAAAAAAATTATTTTTTGCTACTTTACTCTCATTTTGTGGTGTCAGGTCACATAGGCAATTCAATTCCGTGATAGGGTGTTTCTAAAAGTCTTTCACGTGGATGCGTGTACCCAGAATAGCCTTCATTACAATTGCACAATTAGATGAACAAAGATACCACTCCCCCCCCCCCCCCCCCCCCGCCCCAATTTCCCACTCACATGACTCTAACCCAAAACACGATCTGATTGGCACTGTTGAGGATGACAGAATTGTTAACCATTGTGTTTGACCTGCTGCAGTTGCTGTTCAATGACTTTCACAGATTATTTCATGCAGCTCAACCTGTAATTAACGGAATGTATATTTGATAAAATATACAAATATTGACTGCAAGAGTGGCATGGTTCAAATTATAGGCCCAAGGTGATCTCGAAAACCAGACTATCACTGCGGGCCTATAATTTGAACTGTGACCCGAATGAAAGCAGTCGATATTTGATTTATATACCAAATATATAGATTGTTGTCATTTGATTGGTTAAAAGAAACATTTCCTATAGACTTATTCACCTAAGGCCAACCAATGAAACCTTCTGTTGCCTAGGGGAAAAGTAGAATCGGACAAAAATATTGATTTCCGAATTCGGAAGTTTGTCACTGTATATTCTTACCGCTAAACTGCTGCAAGAGGTAGCGATTCTAAACAGCGTATTTCACTGGACACTTTGCATCCCTGCACCCTGGATCCCCGGGCCAACTTATCCATAAGTGCAGGTACAGGGTTTGCCTTTGCCGGCCGTATAACCGTAAGTTCAACACATTCCAATGTCGCTCTGTTATGGCATAAGGTAAATAACGATCAACACACTGTAGCTGAGATACCGCATCAAACGCTGAATGCATTGTCGCCCTGCCATAGCTATGGCGCAGTTGGGAACGCGCTAGATATGCGCCTGAAGTCCGGTGCTATGGTGATGGCAGATACACGTGTAGTTTGTGCCAATCAGCAAATTTGTTATCATTCTAAGCGTGCAGCTGGCTTGATCAAATTTATTTGTGGATCTATTCTTCATCATTCATGAATATGCATGACTTTTATATGTCAGCAAATCAGCTTTGAGGGGAAATCGGCGAGTACCTGCATCTATGGATAAGTTGTGTGGAGCCCATTGATGCAGGGAACCAGCATAGCTGAATCCATGATATCTTTGATACCTTCTTCATCAACCAGAGCTATTTGCAGAGTCATTTCTTAAAACTGTACAACAACACGAAACTGATCATGTAAAATTGTAAACAAAACTTTACGCAGCAGACGAATAAATGCAAAAAGTCAAAGGTCAGCTGTCAAGCGCCCGCGTAAATATATACAGGGTGTTCAAAACGAAATTGTTCGCCGTCTTATTACGTTTCGTCAAACGGGCCGGCCCAGGCGATTCAGGTGTTTCAAATGCGTCGTGGAATGCGGATCGCTTGACTCATGAACCATGGGGTATGAGTGTGACGTCATCAAAAAAGACTATGCCCAGGGCATAGTCGCCGGGCATAGTTGTTTTTCATGACGTCATATTGAAATTGAAGACATAGCTTGATTATCCCCTCACTTTTAACCAATCAAATGACAGGAATCTATGTATGTGGTATATAACACATACTATCATACAGGGTAACTACTGACTGCAAAGTATAAACCTATTGAAATGATGCTTGACTTGTACCCGTTACAGTAATATTATGATGCACATGTTCTATGAAAGTCTTTTCAGTGAAATTATGAAGCACATGTATATAGCTATGGTACAATTTGTAGATACCTTTTTAAAAGAAATTTCTGAGCAATGTGTCTTCATATTTAAAATCATTGCTAGCATAAATAACACCTGGTCAAAATGACCCATTCTCATTCAATTTCCAATAAAATTATGCTTTAATTAGAGAATAAAATATAATTTGTGGCTGTTTTGCTTCATGTTGGTCTCATAATGTTTACACTGCTGGTTGTACCATACTTAGACTTGTGTATGGTCGCCGCACGCAACGATCTTCTCATAATATATACCCGGTGTTTTCTCTAGGTATTCAAAGGGATAGCGCATGATCATTCCAGGAGGTTGAAATAGCCCCCTATTTGACGGCGTTTCAAGGAAAATTTTGCTCATTTTGACCCCCTTTATCACATAAAAGCACAGACATCTTGTCTGAAAAAATACCCCCTATTTTCATGATTTCGCTGTCCTCGCTGACAGTCGATCGAAAATATACCCTTTTTCTGCAATTTTTAGAACAGTCATGGTTACCAACTTTTGTGTTGAGTTGGGGGACCGGGGAAAAAACACCTCTTATTTTACTATTTTAAGGACACTTTATAAATTATTCACATTTTTTTGTGCAAAAGGAGGACACATTTGGTGTACCAGACAATTTAAACCCGCAAAAGAGCGGACATGCTGTCTTACAATATAATACATGTAGGTTTACCATTTTTATTCCTTTTCGAAAATACCCCTAATTTTTGGAAATCGTTGGATGTGATATGAACCCCCCCCCCCCCCCCCCCCCCCCTGCGATTTTGAGAACAAGCATGCAGACCCAAACTCAATGTTGACTGAAACCACCAGGAATATATATAGTGCGTGTCGGCTGAAAATCAGCCAACAAAAAATCAAATTGCCTGTTGACATAAGAATGTTGATTGTTAAAGAAGGGTGGCAGCCCGGGGTGCTCAGTGGTCATTATAAGGAGGGTACTAGGCGCTTCCAAAAAAATCATGTAGGGTAGTTTTTCCAAGGCGGGGCATGTTACGTACGAAACGTGAGGGTATCAAAACAAGCAAAATTAAGGAAAAATTAGGGTCAGTGTTCGAACACCTTTTTTCTATGATTGTGTATAAAAACGCTTAAGAAAATCATCTAATTTCAGTTTTCGGCCCATAAACCTGTTATTATATGAGCAAATCCAATAAAATTTTGCGTGCTTTTCGGGATTTTCTACAGCTATAATCACACCAAAGAAGAATAAAATTGAAAGACATTTAGGGAACGGACACATAATGCACATATCGTATAGCCCTGAATGCGTGATAGATCATGGATAGATGAATATGAATACCTTCAGCTTGATTGTTTAAGCCTATTAATGTTATTAATTTCTTTCATAATGAACATCGTACCATCTCACTGATATACCTAATAATATATTAATATATTAAAATTCAATTTTCGGACACAGACAACAGGTATAAATCATGTTTCAAATTTTAAAATGCATGTTATATTTGGCTAATAATATTTCACTTATATTATTTGTGTTCGAACACTTTGTAGGTGTAATGTAAAGTATTCCCCCTTCCCCCCTGATCAACAATGTTGAATCCCACAATTTGCCCACCATCAGCACAGGGCCTCGCAACATTGATCGGTGGGGAAGGGGTAAGGATATGAGTAAGGGGATTCTTCAGGCTACAAGAAACAAGTTTTGAATTTCATGTGAATCAAATAGCGTGCCTGTTATGGTCCAATAAGCATGGCAATTAGAGTCAGTGTTCGAACACCTTTTTTCTATGATTGTAGATCAGCTCATCTTGGTATCATATACTACATGTAAGCAAGGCATACATGTGTAATCCCTTGATGTAGTTGGAAAGGAAGGAGTTTTAAATGTATCTTTCTTATACTACATGTAGTCACTGTCATAACGCTATGGACGATATTCAGGGTGTTTCACGCGAGCATGTTTTGTTATTGTCCGCTTAGCTGCTGGCAGATACATGAAATTCGCAAACAACTGTGCCTGCATGTGCGTGACAAATAGTAAAGTACTACGTTACCTGCTCAGGGTATCAAACTATTTTGACTACTTGTTTATTAAATTACAGGGTTACACATCAAAATATTTTCACTACTTATTTAGGGTATTGGAAACACTGATACTTGCTTAGGGTATGTAAAATACTCTCCATACTTGTTTAGGGGTGATTTTTCACATTATTGTAATTACTTATAAATATAGGGTGCTTTTTGAAAGTCCTTGGTCGCGCCTGATACGCCCCTTGTAATGTCCACAGAGCATTCCCTATGTAATAGACTCTGTCTGCCACAAGACCTACATCAGAGAAATCAAATGTCGTTAGGCTATAGATTTATCGAGAATGTCAACTTTTGGGATTTGCTTGGAGGGAGAGATTTCAAGTGCGAACTGAGGATTGTGCCCTGCTGCCTCGTCACTTTTTTTGAGAGCAAGGGGGGGGGGCTTGTGATGTTGGATCCCCAAACTGCACGAAAAATTGAGGCTTAATAACTAACAAACAGTGCTATCAAACCCCACTCGACTCAAATTGGTGCCCTCGCCCACAGCCTTATTGCTTATTGCTTGTTAACTCCCTATAGCAGCCTATCCGGCTAAACTGCAAGCCCTCTGAAATCTTGAGGTTGTGATTTGTGTACAGGAGCGCATTTTTTTAGGAGCAGGTAACCCAGCATTAAAATAATTTGGTTGAAAGTGGGGGATTACACCTATTCGGGGGAATTGAAGGGTTTTTGTACACGTTATTCTACACCGTATTTAGGCGTCAGTCGAGGGAATCGAAACCAAATTCGATTACATGTACAAATAGTATGAAAAAATTATGAACAACTTATTTTCCCGCGCTGCGCCCATATGTTGAAACATCATTCTATAAAAGCCTATTAGTATTTCAAATTCAAACAAAAAGAAATTCGAACTTTTTTTTTTTAATTTTGAAGGCATTTTTGAAAATAACAAATAACAAAATTATTTGAGCGGCGTTAAAAATCAGTGCGGGCGGGGACGTGAAACACATACTTGTTGTTACTTGGCCGTAGTAAGGCTTACTAATACTATAGCCTATAGGCCTACTAAATAATAAATATAAGCTTATTTATTTTAGAATGTTCCATCACTATCACTGCACATGCTGCAATGTACAAAATAAACCTTAAAATAGTGATGTGTTCAAAAGTGAAATATAAACTCTGAACCTACTAGACGCTTGTCATAGCCGTTGCCACTTATCGTTTTTTGCTGCTTGAAAGCCTAATGAACAGCTTCTGTCCAGGGAGGTGTAATAGGTATTAGTATTAACATCTCTCTGTTCTGTCCTTCTGCCTCAGCTGTTTATTGTTGATTATGGCGTTGTTTACACCAAAGCTTATTGGTTGAAAATATGAAGACTGCGGGATGTATTTAGCTATTTAAAAAAAGGCGCTAAAGGGGGCACTACACTAAATCCTTCCGCGTTTGGTGTATGGTTCGGAGAAATAGTACCTATATCAATTTGATCATCGTCCCAGGGGAAGCAAATAGAAGTAAATCTTGCTTATTTTTTATGAAAAAGATAGAATAGAACCTCAGCATTGCTAATGTGGTCAAAAATCGTCGGAATCGAATACGCACGGGAGCCTAGGCTGCGGAAGGATATCGTTGCCGGAACCGGTGAGGAAGCGAAAATATCGGTTTAAAATGGTGAGGGCGCTGTTTAGGTGCCCGTAGCGAAAAATGTCATCTAGATGGGTCAAGAAAAATCAAGTTTAAAATAAAATTCAACACATATCTAATACATTCATGCGAAATAAAAACTTCCATCATTGTTACGTGGGGTAAAAATACGGTCTTGAAAAAGGGCCGAAACGCGTGTATTTCAATGGGAGACATATTTAGTGGTGTGCCCCCCTTCGAAGACGTGTTGTTTTTGGCCTATTATGGTACCATTTACTTGAAAAACTCTCATTTTCACTCTATTTTCGCAGTTTTATTTGTCAATAAAGTTTCTTAAGATTACTACCATTAGGATAAAAGTACAATACAATATTTTAAATCAAATCTAAACACAATCATGCTAGCCTTGGCCACTAAACTTTTGACGAATCATCAAAAGGGGCATTGTACTCTATGGTTAGCGGTGATAGATTGACGGATGAGCAGTAGATACTGTTAAAACTACAGCATACCTAACCAGAAATATTTTAGAAATTGAAGTTGGTTCGTATTGTGTATTGTAGGAACAAGGATATGGTTACCACCGGTGTCACCTGCGGTATCCTGGACACAATAGTGCAGTTATTGTCAACGTTTCCTATACAAGCACACACAACGTTTCCCATTGACGCGTGACCTCACACAGGTCACTTAACCAACCTGTACTTAAGGTATAGGCCATATCCAATGCGCATTATTGTGGAAAAACTATTTCTTCAATTGTCACAATAGTGGGTCAGATTCAAGATCATACATGTATCTACAAACAGTGTGAATCTTACTACAAAATATTGAAAGGATCTGGGTTGTCCTACCATGTTCCCGAGAGCCGATTTGAGCAAATTGGGCGTAAAAATGGTAACATTTACTATAATAAAATGTATTCACTTTCCAAATTGGTGTTGTATTTTATTGGCTCAGTCGATTGTCAAAATAGTGGGTCAGATTAAAGATAATATTTTTCCCCGCATGGTCATGTGATTTTTATTGGCATACGCCCCTGTTTAGTGGGTTGTCCTGGGTTTTGAAAACATGCCTCCCACCCTCATCCTAAATGATTTAACCCAAGTCAACTGGTCATGCATTGTATTGTATTCCTACCAATCAATGATTATTGATTGGTTATTGATTATTGACACGGTCAATATATCCATTGAGGGATCAATGATTATTGATTGGTCCCTCAATGGATATATTGACCGTGTAACAAGGTGAACTGGTTAAATGCTTGTAAAGGTCGTCACAAATTTTACTGTTAGGTAACTGCAAGATGACCGGGGTCTGTGTCAACTTTAACTTATGGTCATCGTTCATTTCGTCATGCTTCAGCTCAGGCCCGTAGGCAGGATTTTGTTAGGGGGGGGGCGTATTTTTTGGAAAAGTTTCATTGGCACCCCCACCCCTCCCCCACACATCAAAAAACTAGTTACGGCACTGCGAACCACACGGAATATTCAAAATATTATGTGGGTGACGTTAAAAACGTCATACTGGACCATTTTTGGCTGAAGGGTTAGTCATTCCTCCCGCACAGCGAGTCTGTTTTGCTTCCCTACATGAATTAATGCCGGTACCCATATATACACCTGGGTGAAGAGAAACAAACGCGGTAAAGTGCCTTGCCCAAAGACACAACACACTGGCCGCAACGGGGCTCGAGCCCACAACCTTTTTATTGTGGAGCGAGAATGTATCCGCTGGACCACGTGGATCGATATAAAGCATTTTATAAAGCACGTGTACGATCCACTGATTACGCCCTCCACCAACAAGGTCATCACGAAAAACTGATCATCCGGTTTCCCGGCAAAACATCAACAGCCGATCAGTAGCCTTGAAAAAGCTGGTCGTTGATCAGCAAAACTGTCAGCTTGGAAAAAACGCAAGTTTTACATCTACCTGATATTGGTCTTAAAAACCTAAATATTAATCGGGTAGCTACTGTTCGGACACAATTGTGGTTTTCGGAGTGAGTAATGACCTATGGTCTTCGCCTAAAATATTTTCATCAGGGATATAGCTACAATTAAATGTATGTTCAGTTTCTTGACCACCCTCCCCCCCCCTCCCCCCCCAATATGAAAAACCTACGCCACTGGGTGAGGTGGAAAGAAAGCCTCGTTAAACTGCAGGGCCGTCAGAAGGGGGGTGCGTTGGGTGCGGACGCACCCCCCTTGAATTTTTTTTTTTTTTTTTTTTTAGGGTAAAAAATGACATTATTTCCCCGAGGATTTTTTCCGAGATTTTTACCCCCAAAAAACCTCATATTCCAGTATATAATTCAGTTTTTTATAATATGCTGGTTCCCTGTAAATATTATAGGCCTACTCGCGATCGTATAAACTAGATCTTTCGTACCTAATAGTAATAATAAATCTCTCAGCTTTCTAAGACTATCGCATTTTATGTTGAACCTTCCGCTAATCCAGTTACAGACACAAATAAAGACACGGCCGCTGAGGGCATAAATGTTTTGACCTATCTGGCCAGACGACGATGGACATGCGGAAACCTAAATTTTGAATCGTGGCCAGCGTCGTCTGTATCTGGCGATAACTACTAGTTCAATAGTGCGGGGCGAAACGATAAAATAAATGTCTAAGCAACCAGCAACACGCTAAACCTTTCATAATAATACATGTTGTAATTTTAAAGTTATGGTTGTTGACCCGAGTCAAGAATTTACATTGAAGTATATGGGAAATTGCACTGTTAAAGTTCACTACTTATGGGACACAGGTAGTGTATATATAGCAACCAGTGATCGAGTCATATATGTTTGCAACATAGGTCAGGAAAGGTAATTATCTTTTAATAAACTTAAGTAACCCGTCGTATTGAGTGACGGGCAGTTTTGGACCAACAAAAAAAAAAGTTTACAGAAGTGCGTTTTATTATGCCCAAAACTAAATATCGAATGTAAACTTACCGTAAATTGGATTAAATGTTAAGTAAAATTCCTTGATTTTGCAATCGGACCGCCGCGTCGAAACGCACCACAACAAAATGAACGCACCATAACAAAATGAATTCAGCGGAGAAAATGTTTGTGGATCGTACAGATCTATATGATCTATCGGAATTGGAGAAAAATAAGTGGCAGTGGTGGTGGTTAGAACAGAAAGACTTTCATGGTGATTATTTCTCGACTTAGTTTATGAAACAATTGTGACAAATTTGTTAAAATTATCGGTTTATGTACACAAAACATAGAGCAAAAAAATTACATTTTGTGCTAAAATTAGGTGTAAAATTCACCATTCAAACATCTAAAATGTCAAATTTTTCTTCCAGGGGGCTCTGCCCCCTTTGAACCCCCGCCAGGGGTTCTGCCCCCTGGACCCCCGCCTGGGACACAAATGACCTATTTCCACGCCGTCGGCGTGGGACGCTGCCTGCGGCAACGTTTAGTACATTTTGCAATATCGGAAATATTTCTTTTCTTTCAGTATTTTAGTGAAAACGCACCCCCCTTGGGCAAAAGCTGGTGACGGGCCTGAACTGTCAATGGGGAACGGGGAGAAAAAGAGTAAGAGAACCGGCGGGGGGTGTACCAATTACCCAACGCACGTTACCGGCTTCAACATAATTTTGTACCCGATGAGCCGGTCTTCCGGCGGCGGCGCCGTATAGCATGCTTAAAGGGTTTGTTAATTGCTAAGACGCCTGGCGAACTAGACAAACTGGGGTGAAGTTCCACCGCCTAATCAATCATTTCGACATTTTTGACACATTTTGTAACATTTTGGAATGTCGTCTGCAGCCGCCGCCGCGTGTATTCTAATGGTAGCCCCAGTTTGAGGGTTTTTTTATTTTTAATTCACGGTGTATTAGTAAACGCTCAACTTCTTTGTCTGAATTTCCCTTGATTTGAATTGAATGTACCATTTTGTAAATATGTAAACTAGATTTGGTCTGGAAAAACCACGCATCATTCGTCTGGCAGTAGATTCAAAACTGAAATGAATTTCAATATTTTGGAAGTTGGGTTCATACCAAACCTTCAGGAATAAATTATGGTGTCCCAAAAGTTTCAAAACCTTTTCAAAACTTTATATCCCCGGTTAAATAAGCTGCAGTATTAAAATACACACACATATGGATTGAGAAGACTTGTATAATTATGTTGGTACCAAACTTACACTTGCCAAGATACAGACAAAAGGTTTTCCGAACTCTAAAACTGCACTTTCATATGAAAGCGTAGTTTAATGAGCTGAATAAAGTCTAGGATCTGACAAATGGAAAGAGGTAAGGATGAGAAAAATTAAGGTTCCCTACAATGATTTTTTTTAAATTTCAGATTGCTATAATCTGTATTATGAACATTATTATGTTGTGAACAACATTTAAAAAGAAAACGTTTTTTAAAAACAAATCCATATGATAGCCGCATGTGATTACAGTGACTTACACAGTGCGTCTAGCAGATTGAACACATTTGAGTTGTGTGACAAACCTTTCAGCGTTTGTTTTATATTATGGAGCCTCAAAATGGGGTGGGGTCATGTTTGGTACCGAAATGATTCTTCAAGTATTTTCTGTACAAATATATTTTCAATTTGGTACTGCGATTTATTTTAAGAGAGATACACATCTTTAAAATGGTTTCAAAACTTTTAGGACACCCTGTACTTACATTATACATTCCTTTACACAATATTCTCTGAAAAAGAGGCTTTATACATTTATACATCTATGGTAAAATAGGGGCCAAGGCATGGAGTACTTTCAACTAAATATAAAGTAAAAGGTCAGCTATCAACAGAGGAAATGCTTGCAGTTACTACTACATTAGATGATGTTAGGCAATTCATTGTTATGCTATCTCATAACCAAATGTCAGATTATGTTATGGTAAAAGCTCATATTAGTTGTTGGTAAGTGGTGCTCAAATTGCGAATTTTATTCGGGATCGTTGTTTAGAATATTATTTTATACGAATAGCCCGTGGTTATTTGTTGTTTGCATCATGTGATTAATGGCACAGTAAATACATTGATTCAATTTTGTCACTTGTATTTGACAACTAATGGATCGCTGTGCGTGCGTGTATGTAGGGGAAGATGGGGTAATGGCGGACACCTTTTGTCAGAGAGGTATAACACACATATAATACGTCATATAACAATAAAAATCATGTAAACACAAAGCACTGTGATGGTTCTACCTTTTATCAAGTTTTTATCAACTCATCATTTTGAAATTCGAAGCTACGACGCAATAAAAAAATGGCGTCGTCCGGCATTACCCCACACTCTGGGGGTAATCCCGGACCGTATTTTTCAATGGCAGCCCTCTTTTTATTGGAATACAGTATTTCAATGGGAGTTAAAAAATACCATTTTTAAAAGTGTAGCAGAAATCAAAGAACAATGTCACATATTTATATGGTCAACAACTATTACCGATTTATGATGTTAAATTGACCACGGCCATATTGGTTACCATGGAAACGGTACATGTCCGGGATTACCCCAATCCATGTACAATGTATGGGCACATCCTCTCTTATTATTATGCTCATCATTGTGACTCCGAATTCATTTCTTTTTTATCAGAAGGTATCATACATTAAATAAAAAAATAATAAGACTTTGTTTTCCTTGATGTAGAAATACCAGTTTCAAAGAGAAAGTAATGCACCAAAATATCAACTTGCCCAAAAAGTGATTTTTGTAATTCTCGCGAGAATTTGCGAGACAACCATCCCATTTAGGTTTTGTGTGATTTCAATGGAGAGGCACCTAACATCATAGGGTGGCAAAATACCACCTTCTTTCACCTGCCTTTAGATACAGCCCTGTCCGCGATTACCCCGCGTCCGCCATTACCCCACCTTCCCCTATAGTATATATAATGTTTGTAGACAATTCTTTTGAATAATGAATAATGAACCGGATAACAAGCTTTAACGCATAGTATTTATAGGTCACTAACAAGTAGGTGGGTGGATTTTCTCGGTTTATTTTTTTGTTTGAAAACAAAACGTTGGTGTCTTTTCCAACCACGGGAAGAGTCCAGTTACACCCCCACGATTTCCATGTATACCACGGGTGCATCTTCATCTAATAATTCATTTATGATTCATAGAACGTATACTTGTTGAGATCCTTCCAAATTGTTTCTACAAGTGAACTGGGCAAATCTTAATTCGCAAATAACATCACAGACAAAATACACAAAAATTGGCCATCACGATCAAGGGTCATATGTATGAATTATACCGGGTGGTTCAAAAAAAAGTTGACCCAAGTTCAAAGTAATTTTTCAACCACATTTAAAGTTTCAGAGAATTTGTGTTTACATAGTCTTAATCAGCAGTAAGTTTTGAAATTATCCTGAAAAGATGGCACGTTTAGCTTGTTTGGTTCTTCAGATATGGTTCATTACAGAAAACATGTACAAAACTGACTTGTCCACCGGAGCGTCATTTAGTTGTTGACTTCAACAAAACATCCTGCTTTAGTGTCAGAATTGAAAAGCCCGCCCTGACAAAGTATCCCAATCGCTATGCTTATGTGCCATTCACATTCAACAAAGAAACGTAGGTACGTAAGTAGGTAATGTCAAGCACCGGACAAATGTTTCAGATGTCTCCTTTTTCCTTTTTCACCATTTTTTTTACAATTTGTGACCAATCGTGTAAAAGTCCACTTTGTGCATTCCATCTCTACTAAAGGACGCCCCCCGTGGACAAGGCAGTTTTGTGCATACTTTCTGTAGTGAACCATATCTGAAGAACCAACCAAGATATATGTATCATTTTTTCAGGATAATTTCAAAACTTACTGCTGATCAAGACTAAGTAAACACATATTCTCTGAACCTTCGAATGTGGTCTAAACAATTCCTTGAACTTGGGTCAACTTTTTTTTTGAACCACCCGGTAGATGATCAATAGCCATATATAATATCTCACTCAGATAACGCTTTAAGGTGATCCGGTGGTGGTAAACGTACATTATGGCACTCAGATAGCCATTTTCAGATAATCCGATTGTGGTAAAATGTACAATACGCCACTCGCAGATAGCCGCTTTAAGGTTATCCGGTGGTGGTAAACGTACGCTATGTCACGTAGATAGCCGCTTTAAGGTTATCCGGTGGTGGTAAACGTACGCTATGTCACGTAGATAGCCGCTTTAAGATGATCCGGTGGTGGTAAACGTACGTTATTTCACTCAGATAGCCGCTTTGAGATGATCCGGTGGTTGGAAACGTACGCGCGCTATGTCACTCAGATAGCCGCTTTAAGATGATCCGGTGGTGGTAAACGTACGTTATGTCACTCAGATAGCCGCTTTAAGGTTATCCGGTGGTGGTAAACGTACGCTATGTCACGTAGATAGCCGCTTTGAGATGATCCGGTGGTGGTAAACATTCGGTATTTCACTCAGATAGTCGCTTTAAGATGATCCGGTGGTGGTAAACGTACGTAATGTCACTCAGATATCCGCTTTAAGGTGAACCGGTGGTGGTAAACGTACGTCATGTCACTCAGATAGCCGCTTTAAGGTGATCCGGTGGTAGTAAACGTACGCTATGTCACGTAGATATCCGCTTTAAGGAAGGTGAACCGGTGGTAGTAAAACGTACGCTATGTCACGTAGATATCCGCTTTAAGGTGATCCGGTGGTAGTAAACGTACGCTATGTCACGTAGATATCCGCTTTAAGGTGATCCGGTGGTAGTAAACGTACGCTCTGTCACTCAGATAGCCGCTGTAAGGTGATCCGGTGGTAGTAAACGTACGCTATGTCACTCAGATAGCCATTTTATGGTTATCCTGTGGTGGTAAACGTACGCTATGTCACGTAGATATCCGCTTTATGGTGATCCTGTGGTGGTAAACGTACGCTATGTCACGTAGATATCCGCTTTAAGGTGAACCGGTGGTAGTAAAGGTACGTTATGTCACTCAGATAGCCGCTTTAAAATGATCTGGTGGTGGTAAACGTACGTTATGTCACTCAGATAGCCGTTTTAAGGTGATCCGGTGGTGGTAAACGTACGTTATTTCACTCAGATAGCCGCTCTGAGATGATCCGGTGGTTGGAAACGTACGCTATGTCACTCAGATAGCCGCTTTAAGATGATCCGGTGGTGGTAATCGTACGCTATGTCACTCAGATAGCCGCTTTAAGGTGATCCGGTGGTAGTAAACGTACGCTATGTCACTCAGATAGCCGCTGTAAGGTGATCCGGTGATAGTAAACGTACGCTATGTCACTCAGATAGCCATTTTATGGTAATCCTGTGGTGGTAAACGTACGCTATGTCACGTAGATATCCGCTTTATGGTGATCCTGTGGTGGTAAACGTACGTTATGTCACTCAGATAGCCGTTTTAAGGTGATCCGGTGGTGGTAAACGTACGTTATTTCACTCAGATAGCCGCTCTGAGATGATCCGGTGGTTGGAAACGTACGCTATGTCACTCAGATAGCCGCTTTAAGATGATCCGGTGGTGGTAAACGTACGTAATGTCACTCAGATAGCCGCTTTACAGTGATCCGGTGGTAGTAAACGTACGCTATGTCACTCAGATAGCCGCTTTAAGGTGATTCGGTGGTAGTAAACGCACGCTATGTCACTCAGATAGCCGCTTTAAGGTGAACCGGTGGTGGTAAACGTACGTTATGTCACTCAGATTACCGTTTTATGGTGATCCGATGGTGGTAAACGTACGTTATTTCACTCAGATAGCCGCTTTGAGATGATCCGGTGGTGGTAAACGTACGTTATGTCACTCAGATAGCCGCTTTAAAATGATCCGGTGGTGGTAAACGTACGTAATGTCACTCGGATAGCCATTTTATGGTGATCCGATGGTGGTAAACGTACGCTATGTCACTCAGATAGCCGCTTTAAAATGATGGATAAATGTACGTTTTGCCACTCAGATAGCCGCTTTATGGTGATCCGGTGGTGATAAACGTACGTTATTTCACTCAGATAGCCGCTTTATGGTGATCCGGTGGTGATAAACGTACGTTATTTCACTCAGATAGTCGCTTTATGGTGATCCGGTGGTGGTAAACGTACGTTATTTCACTCAGATAGCCGCTTTGAGATGATCCGGTGGTTGAAAACGTACGTTATTTCACTCAGATAGCCGCTTTGAGATGATCCGGTGGTTGAAAACGTACGCTATGTCACTCAGATAGCCGCTTTAAGGTGATCCAGTGGTGGTAAATGTACGTTATTTCACTTAGATAGCCGCTTTGAGATGATCCATTTGTGATTAACGTACGTTATGTCACTCAGATAGCCGCTTTAAGGGGAGGGGGGGGGGGGGGTTCTAGGTTAATTTGACCCAAATTTGGAAAAACATTTTCCATAAAATTGCCATTATTGTTGTTTCTACTAACAAAAACACAGCAAAACTTGATTAAAACAATATCATCGCTATTTATTGAAAAACGCCCTCTATGCAAATATGGTTCGCGGTATGTATCATGCGTACTTCAGGAGGATACTGTCGGACGTAAAATGCTCGTCCCGGCTGTACGAGCATTTTTGAATCGACGTTTTCTTGTACAAAGAGGGCTGATTTTTCTTAATCCTTATGAATTCACACCACCAAATGGTTCGCCTATACGTTTACATGCTAAATGAGTGTTACAAAATGCCAATTTTCTCGCTTATAAAGCGACTGGATTTTTCAATTTGAAATTTCATGATATCTTTGATCATTAAATCAAAACAATTATATATGATATCCCCGAAAGTTCTGAGAAATTGGCCCCCAAAGTTGGACAATTGGTGTAGCGCCCTCATTTATCAGAAAAAGTTGAGAAATGTTACCAGAACATTTACAATTAAAATACACCCAAAAAACCTACAAAATGCATTGAAAATATTTATTTTTGCACTTTAGTATTAGGTAATAGTTCAAAAATCAGGATTAAACTACAACTTTAATCATTTGGGAGCAATAAGTACCATTTCTGATTAATTCTATAATCAATGGGCCACATGATGCCAGCTGATAAAAAAAAGGTGTTGATTGTCGTCTACAAGGACTGAAATTATTTACTGGCGTGGAATCTTATAGGTGTAAGTTCATACATGTAATACAATTATAAAAATATACTAATCCCAGTTTTCATCATAATTGAGGGCGCAGCCTCCAACACATCTCTTAGTGCCCCTTTAACATCTGGTCCAAATCCCATGGTTATGACCTTTCGTTTTTGAGTTACGTACATTATATCACTCAGATAGCCGTTTTATGGTTATCCGGTGGTGGTACACGTACGTTATGTAACTCAGATAGCCGCTTTAAGGTGATCCGGTGGTGGTAAACGCACATTATGACACTCAGTTAACCACTTTCAGATTATCCGATGGTGGTAAATGTACAATACGTCACTCAGATAGTCGTTTTAAGGTGATGCAGTGGTGGTAAATGTACGTTATTTCACTCAGATAGCCGCTTTGAGATGATCCGGTGGTGATTAACGTACGCTATGTCACTCAGATAGCCGCTTTAAGGTAATCCGGTGGTGGTAAACGTACGTTATGTCACTCAGATAGCCGCTTTGAGATGATCCGGTGGTTGGAAACGTACGCTATGTCACTCAGATAGCCGCTTTAAGACGATCCGGTGGTGGTAAACGTATGTTATTTCACTCAGATAGCCGCTTTAAGATGATCTGGTGGTGGTAAACGTAACGTTATGTCACTCAGATGAACTTGGCAAACATTAATTCGAAAATAACATCACAGACAAAATACACATATATTGGCTATCACGATCAAGGGTCACATGGATGACTTATGATATAGCCATATCTAATAGCTCACTCAGATAAACGCTTTAAGGTGTGATCCGGTGGTGGAAAACGTACGTTATGTCACTCAGATAGCCGCTTTAAAATGATCCGGTGGTGGTAAACGTACTTTATGTCACTCAGATAGCCATTTTATGGTAATCCGGTGGTGGTAAACGTACATTATTTCACTCAGATAGCCGCTTTAAGGTGATCCGGTGGTGGTAAACGTACATTCTGACACTCAGATAGCCACTTTCAGATTATCCGATGGTGGTAAATGTACAATACGTCACTCAGATAGCCGCTTTAAGGTGATCCGGTGGTAGTAAACGTACGCTATGTCACTCAGATAGCCGTTTTATGGTGATCCGGTGGTGGTAAACGTACGTTATGTCACTCAGATAGCCGCTTTAAGGTGATCCGGTGGTAGTAAACGTACGCTATGTCACTCAGATAGCCGCTTTAAGGTGATCCGGTGGTGGTAAACGTACGTAGGCAGACGATCTACTGCTAGGCCACGGGGGGAAACCAAACATGGCTCAGTATACTTCGCCATCTATATACCCTGGGGCCATTATTTTATCGAAAAACTGTCGAGCCGGGTGAAACAAGCACACCGCATCGTAGTAATTCGTAGTACTCAAGAGTGTTAGGGTAAAGATGATCCGGTGGTGGTAACCGTACGTTATGTCACTCAGATCGCCGCCCGCCTTAAGGTGATCCGATGGTGGTAAACCTACGTGATGTCACTGAGATAGCCGCTTTAAGTAGGTATAGCACACTAAAATGTCGAATATATTGGAATTCAACTAAACAGATGACATTTTAAAGATCTTGGCAACAGATCTAATTTGGTACAAGAATCATATTAATCGAGTAATGCGTTCTGGTGCTATGGTCATTTGAAATTCTCAAACAAGAGTCGAAAACCTGCCACGAAATACCATTTTGAGCCAAAAATTGATTTTGGTCAAAGTTGAATCTTTTTATTTTAATAACCATTAAAATGCCCATGTTTGCAAAAATTCAATCCGTAATGTGGAAATCATTAAAAATATCTCAAGTTTTGTTCGTTGTAAACTAATGACATTTGGTATGATGGACACAATGTTCTAAGATGTATCTATTAAACTGACGATGAGTTTGATATCTTATCAAATATGCAAATTAGCTATTTAATTATTCAAATCTCAAAAATGCAAATTAGGTACCATACGCCATATTTTTTTGACATTATTATATTCCTAAATACATTCACAATTATGTGTCACCATGTTTAACAAGAGAAACTGAAATTAAGATAAGCCAGGTAGCTGATGATATGACAGTATTTACGAGATATCAACAGTCAACTTTTGAAGTTATCAAGACCATTGAATGCTTTAGTAAAGTTTCTGGATTGAAATTAAATATGCTTAAATCTGAAGGCATGTAGCTTAATAATAACCAAATTCCAGTGAACAGTATATATACAAAATGGTCAATCGGACCAGTGAAGGGATCTACTGTGGTATTAATATGGTCAAAGTTCAAAAATTGAACTGGGAAAGTAAACTTGATAAGATCAAAAGACTGTATGGAGGAAAAGAGATTTTTAAAACAATATATGGTCGTACTGTTATAGTTTAAAAGCTTTTGCCTTGTCCCAACTTATATTAGTACCCATCGATGCCCAAAGTTCAATCATCATCAAAATTAATGGGATTAGGTCCGTTGCTTTTCTCATTATCTTTGCCATACTGTTTTAGATCATGAATATCGGATTTATCAAACTCAAGATCGACTCCATAATGTAAGATTTCACCTTTTCGACAAAGTGCAAAAAAAAAGTTTGTGTTAAACAGCTTGTTTGATAGAAACAACATTTATTCTCATAATCTCTTGTCTACTAATATAATGTTGTGTTTCTTCCTGTTGTAACTGTTATTAGTTATGGTTGTTCAAATCATTAATAATTCTTCACTTTAATTCAATTTGAAGGGTAAAAGAAGTTCGTCACACTTGAGTAACACCCCATGCCTTGTTTTATTTAACAAGTGTTTAGGGATTTCAAAAAAGCTAATGAATTGGTTTTGGGTTAATTAGCAGTGGCTTAGATTTCATTTTCACATTGGAGAATGGAGTTGGTGAGGTTAAACAGTAAGGGACTGTATCATGTGTATCAAGATTGTAAGAAATTCCATCCCCAAATTTGTAAAAGAAGTCTAAGCCACTGCTAATTACCCATGACCACTTCTTTACCTATTTTAAATGTCTCTCAAGTCTAGCCTCAAAACTAGCTTATACAGAAACAAACGTTGGAGTGATGATCCACTTTTACTCTTCAAATTGAATCAAAATGAAGAATTATTAATGATTTGAACAACTATATAACACAACAACAGTTTAAAATAGAAAGGAACAAAAATATTAGCAGACAAGAGATTAAGAGAATATATTAGATTCTTTCAAACAAGCTGTTTACACAAACATTTTTTTTGCAATTTGCAAAAAAGGTGAAATCATCATGTCTTTCACAATGGAGTATAACTTCAGTTAAATAAGTCCGATATTCATGATCTCAAATTCTAATGAAAGGTACAGTATATCACATATGATGAACAAACAACGGATTTAATCCCATTGCTTTTGAGGATGAACAACATTTGAGCATCGGTGTATATATGTTTATTTTATTTCATCACTTATTTACACGTATAGTCTAGACTACTCGGAATTTTGTACTATGTGGAAAGTCGGGACCGGGACTACACTTAAAGGTGGTCTTTAAAACATAACAAAAACCCAATTTGAGTCCGGACCGGGACCCACTTGAATCTCGTTCCCATTGGCGATTTAGGCGCGACCGGGTCCGAACTAGTCTATGATTACCCGGATTTTGTTCTATGTATGAACATGGCCTTAGAAGCAGACAAAACAGCAAGGCCGTGAACCAAGACGGGGGCCTATAAGTTAGACACGCCATGTGACCAGCGCGTCATTTGAAAGACAATCGGCCGAGTGCACCAATGACGAGTAGCTGAAGAATAGCGCTACCTCGCTAGTAGCTGAGGCGTAACTCAAAATTTGGAGAGCACCAAATCAGGGTAAGCTCTTGAAGCTATTAGGCTAGTAACTGGCGGGTAATTTCCGCTAAATGTTATACCTGACCGGACCCAAGAGTAAGTTGGAGCGTAAAGTTTTATGCCACAAGACAGTCGATTCTAGCAGTAGCGTAAATTTGTTGTGAACATTGGAGAGGATGATTCGCTGATGCGGAAGGACCAATTGCGCTTGCATGCACAGGGGGTGTCTATTTGAAGTGGAATGTGACCCCCTCATAAGCTGAAAGATTTTATATTTTTGAAACTCCATTCATGCAATTTGGTGAGTACTTTTAGTCAACATTTAGATCAACTCCTTTTGCTCATTCAAACACTAATCGCACCGTCTTTGGGTCATTATTTTGACCAAAATGTACTAATTGTCCAAGGATTTTAAATAATGACTAAATAAATAAATAAATAACTTATTATTGTTTTTATTAATAAAAATTGATAAAGCCAAAGTTTCAACATTATTGTGAGTGGAAGGGTAAAACTAGAAGAACAAAAAAATGAAAGCATATCGTGCCGTGCGTGGTGGGGATCGAACCGGGATTCTGCGGTTCACAAGCGAAGGACAAGGTATCCATGCCATAGAAGCATTTGTGTTAAGAGACGTGTTATAATTGTATATACCATTAAACTACTTGTTTCCATCGGGTGCTTGTGTTTGTCATTAAAATTGTGCTTTTTGGTGCAATATTTGTATGTGCCCCTCGCTCAAAATATGTTTGTTATGTCATATAGTCCTTATTTTTGAAAAAGCGATAAACAACTTCGAAATTTATGGCCAAAAAAATGGCGTCATTTTGTCCGGAACGCAGGCCCACTCAACGTGATTCTTTATGTACACTCACCTATGACCTGGCGAGTGACGACACATTTTAAATATTACACAGGACCATTCACGTCAGAATTTTACAGTAAACTATAGGTTAACACTTGGCATATGCGCCAATTAATTTTTTAAGGGGTCGATGCTGATAAATGTGGATATTTACCTCGCTAGTTACTATTCTGGTGTTACTTGCCAGTTATGCTCTAAGAATTACATCGTTAGTAAGTTACGTTACAGTTAGAGCATAACTACTAGGGAGATAGCTTACCTCCCTATTAAGTTACGCTAGTTTGGTGCACTCGGCCGTAAAAGTACTTAACCATATTAAAATCAATAATATAGAGCAAGAGTTCAAACACATTGTGCAAAAGACTTTTCATAGTCAAACGCACGTTGTGTTGTACGAGACGACATAGAGATCTAAATAAATAGTAATCCTGATACATTTAATTGATTTCATCTTTATCTTTATTTTATTTCATCACTTATTTACACGTACAGTTCTTGAAACCAAATGGTATTCCGGCCATGCAAAGTCAACTTTAGGAATGTATTTGAATGTAGATATATAAGTTGTGGATTAAATTCTCCTTTGCGAACTCACTACCTCTTTAACTACTACCATAGAAGATACGTCTCTCGACAAGTTTTGCATGTACGACAATGCAACAGGATATAAAAGATACCGGTGTGTTTGTAGTGTAAGCCCATGATCCAAGAACTTTAGTGAATAATTTAATTAAAACATCGCCAAACACATAGATGTGTTTTGAATGAATTTACAGTGATTTTTAGTTGTGAGATCTTTGTGTCCTTTACCGTGTGCGTATTGGTGCCACTTTTCTGAAATAAAAATAACAACAACGACAACAGTTAGTGGAAAAAACATTAGCAGGGACAGTATAATAATTTATTATGGTAGTGGTTAAAAGCGCCTACCATGCTTCGATTCACTAGCGAGAAGTTTCGGGAAATAAATGTCAATAAAATATCTATGCGTCACATAAATGTAAAAAACCTAAGATCCTGTATCATTCTGAATGCTTCCGCTAATATCCATCAGAAAATTACCTGTATGGGCTTTTGACAAAATAATGTAGAACTTTCAAAACAATTCATATTCAAGTGTGAACTGAATACTCCGAAAACATGCTATATTTCGATTACATACTATGTTATAAACACCAATAAAATTGTGACCTTACAGTTTATCCAATCACTTTCAAAGCAAGTCAAGAGTAATTTGCACACACACAAAAACGATAATCAGATAATGTCCAAACAATGCTTTAGATCGTGCGTATTGTATGAAGGTATTGAAAAGGAAAAGATCCTAAGGAAAACATGTATTGCGGGAAGAATTCAAATATGGAGTTGATTTTATGAAATGAACAGGACTGTAAGTGAGCATGAATATTTCGCACGTAGTATTTGTTCGCACCGGGAGACTCCTGACAATATTGATAGGAGGATCGGTAAGCCAGGCTTACAACTGCAATAATACGTAATCCTCTGTTTTGAAATGTGAATATTATTATAGACCTGTTGAATGGTACCCGAGAAACGAAATTGGAAATTACATGTAAATATATAACAATAATCATGGGAAAGACACGTTAATCCACTAAGCCAGACATAAAGCTATATATCAGACCATCTGTATTTTGGATTACAAAAGTGTTTGCAACACGGTTCGAACCCCCAACCTTCTCATTCAATACAACCTGGTGAATGACCTCCAAATTAGTATAACCTCTAAGATTATTATGCATAAAAATAATGTGCATTGGTAACACAGATTGACTTGAATATCGTTTAGTGTTCCCTCTAAAATGGCCGCTAATCCAAAACACGGGCAGTCTTTCTATGTGAAGTTAAAAAGCGAATGACACTAAGGTCGAATCTTAAAACAAATGCAAACATCTGCTGGGCATGACGGTCCTTATAATGTCCATTATTATACCTTCCGATTTAAGAAACGTAAAGCATCGTATTTGGACTGTTCCTCCCTGGATTTCCAACTACTCCAGTAGTGGCCTCGTTTACCATTGTGTCGTGTACAGCTCCTGCAGATACTCCTCGTGCAAGAAGAAGAGCAGCGGCACCTATAGGTATGAAAATAAATGTGGAAGAATTATTTGGTGGCCATTATAATCCGCTAACATATGAAATTAATTGTATCAGTTTAAAATTAAATGAGTGTCAATCTCTGAAAATAAAGGTCTTTCAACGAGAAATACATACTAATGGTTGCATGAGCCGGTCATTATAGTTGCATACAACAAATACTTTAATCATCCCTAAAGTTAACTCTAGTTCTGGGATGCGCACTTTTCATGCCAGATCTGGATATCTATGGAATAGTATATCACCAGCATACGTTATTTTGAATTACAAAATATATCACTCAGTCAATTTAAATCACAAATATCTTCACAGTCATGATTGTTTATTTTCAAAATGGTACTTAACTTAATCATAATAATCATTGTATACTGTATATTATTTGTATTATAGTTGCCTTAAATTGTATAATTGTATAATATTGTATTTATAACATAATAATGCACTTCTATGTTTCAAAAATGAGGGTCTGTTTGGAAAGCAGTGCTGGTCACTAAAGCATTTACCCTCAATAAAGAAAGCATAAATAAAATTAAAATAAACAATTGCGGCAAGTAAGTACAATCCCGAGTTAATTCCGATAGAAAATATAGACAATTCCGTGATAGGGTGTTTCTAAAAGTCTTTCACGTGGATGCGTGTACCAAGAATAGCCTTCATTACAATTAGATGGACAAATATACCCCCACCCTCCCACCCACCCCACTACCCACCCCCAATTTCCCACTCTCATGACTCTAACCCAAAACACGATCCGATTTCATATAGATCTGTAAGATTTTTTTCATTTTGCTTTCATAAACTTAGCGGTATTCGGCTTTCGTTATAAGATTTCATGATGCAACAGATGGTGGCCACTACTTTTGACATCCTGCAACTTACAAAACAGAATATATATTTCATTGAACCTTGATTGACACAATGTAGATTTGTGCAATTCGTGCCCAGCATCATCGCATGCCACTTCTCCATTCTTATCCCCCTGGAATGATATTTAATTTTCTTTTGCTGCAAATCACATAAAATGCATGAAGATATCAATCAATGTCGTTTTCACTCAACAAATGCGGGCAAATCGTAAAACATGGGAAAACATAACTTGAAAACAATTCTGTCCGTTCAAGCGAATTTTCTAGCCACTGCCCCTTCCCCGTGCCCTTGTTATCTTACCGGAGACATGAGGACATGCCATGGAGGTACCACTGATGGTGTTGGAGGCAGAGTCACTGGTATGCCAGGCGCTGGTAATACTAGAACCGGGTGCAAAAATATCTACACACGCGCCATAATTAGAGAAAGATGATCGGGCATCGGTGCTGGTTGTTGATCCTACTGTAAGAGCCTGCAATCATGATAATAAAACATGGTATTCATTCATCTGTTCAGATGGAATGATGAAGACATGATATAGTTTCATCAGGAATTCAGAAGAACATTGTATAAAATTTCGTTGAAAATTACATACATATAAAACATACATACATACAACATTACGCAAATTATAGTAAGATAACACGTGACTATCGGCCAAAGCGACCCTTGGGTCCATGTTGAAAAAGACACCCCTTATTCTCTAAAAAAAACACAATCCGCGTTTTCGTTGACGCGGATGATTACGGAGTACCTGACTGCCCCCCCCCCCCCCCCCCTCCCTCCTCGGATATAAAGTACAACCACATCAAAAGGTAAATTAAATCACTTACGGTAGGTACCCTAGCTGGAGAATAGCGACAGGCGTCAGCATTGGAATTTCCAGCAGCTATTGACATAACAGCTCCATCAGCAATAGCTCCTTCTACGGCAGCATCCACAGACGACGATGCACCGCCACCAAGGGACATAGAACCCACCCTCATTCCACTTGCGGAGCCTACTGATTCAACACCTGATGATTGAAATATACATATAACAACATAGCAATTGTCTTAACAAACTTATAAAAAAAATATCAATTTGGAACATTTCAAGATAAAATCTTGAGGAGACGTTAGCATGCATACAATTGAATGTTCAAAACTGCGCGCGACGATGCGCCTGTGTTTTATATGATTCAGTGTTAATATCTGTTCATATTTTCTTGAAGCTTACACTATACCACTCGGCGAGGTTACTCCGTGTAAATAAGCATTATAACCAGCAGGATCGTGACCAGAGGGGGGGGGGGGGCAGGGTAAATCCCCCTCCTCTCAAATGTTCGCCCTGCGGCCCCCATAAAATGACAAACTCTATGTATATTAATCAAGAAATAGTAGGTTATACCCCGCCCCCCCCCCCCCCCCCCCCTTTGATCACCATGATGATCACTGGCCTGTCCCCCTCCTCTAAATTGAAGACCCTAGTTACGTCACTGCATACATCTCATTGTGCCATAAGCTTGATATTAGCCACGATCAATACCCCCTCCTTGGTCCATTTGCCGTACCTGAGATAACATCAGCCCAAGTACCAGATCCTGTACATCCCAACACACGAACACTCTTTAGCGTAGACGAACGTGCAAGCCCGTATGTACTCCCGGACGAAGTACCACCACAGTGAGTTCCATGTCCATTACAATCTTCACCCCCATTCTATGCAAGATAAAAAGAAGAGATTATGAAATGAACACAATCATTATAAATAGGCCTAATAATGATTCCTTCCCTTATTAGTAACCATGTTATAAATGGGAATGTCTAACTATTAAATCACTTATTCATGTTTTAAAAGCAGTGTAGAAGAGTAAAGAAACAGTTTTAAAATATTTTAGTGTATTTCCGAAAAAGTAAAATTCTGGGGAAAAAACCTTTTCTGGAATTTCGACAATTAGGGTCGGTATTCATTTGCACAGTAAAAACCTTTTTGTCAGTTTTCAAGGGTAGATCTTAAATGGACCAGCAAATAATTTGTAGGCCTTAGTGTACGTCCATATATCGTGCTAATAGTGACCATCTCGTTACCACCATCATAATCGGTTTAAAAGCATGTGTCGTGGTGGGGTCCTAATATATTTATATATATATAAATCCTGCTTATTATTATTATTATTATTATATATATATATATGATACCAGTTTTATTCTCTTTTTTTCGTGTTGATGACAGGGTGATGGTAAATTTTAAATTGCCGTAAATGTGTGTCTGGATTTGTAATTTATTTTATAATTAAAGAGGACACATTTAATTAATATTTCTACAAAACAAACCGGAAATTCAGGTGAAGAATTTTATTATCAAAATATTAAGACTTACGCTGGCATCGAAATCCCAATGGTATGAGGCACGACCGCCAAAATCATTGTGAGAATGTCGAAGACCCGTGTCAATGATGTACACCGTGGTTCCGGAAGCGCTACCTGAAAATATACAAAAACGCACCCATTTAGTGATATACAGGGTGTCCCTAAAAAAAGGTGCACATGTTTGAGCGACTTGTTTACCATGATGATCTAAAGTTTGGTGTAATATTGTTATACACGCGGGAAGAAGAAACACTTGGCTTTCAGATGCCGTTTATTTCATGTGATTTGGTTTGGTCATTCCTGAGATATATCCAGTTTATCAAAGCTACTCAAAATCAACGTTGCGCCACTTTTACAGAAAGAATGATTATGAGCGTCAAGACGATACTAACATTGGTCTATCCATGGGCATCAATTCTCTTGAAACGCTGGGGTGAGCATTTTGCCAGAATTGTTTAAAAGAGACTGAGGAACATAAATGAATCAATTAACTAAAACGTTGTCCTTGGAATATGTGGCAAGGGATTTCTACGAGCAGTTGGGATCCCTCTGAAGTGCACTCCGCACGTCATCAATGTGTTACTGTGTCCTGCCACTTCTCATGTCTTAGTCTCCCAGAATGTTCTTTATTCATATAGGTGCTTTACCTCAGAATGGAAACTTACTATTTTTCTTTACGGGTTTCAACAACTTGTCTGTTGTATTCCTCAGTGGATTGTGTTTTATCCAGAGCTAGTGTTTCTAGTCTGTTTTTTATGATGACGTCATCAGATGCAGATGTCCTCTGGATCAGAGGGTCGTAAAGATGACTGAGTTGGTAAGACCCCTCGTCGCCGTTCATAAGGTGCTTGTGTTGGTTGTTGCCGCCTCTCCTCCTAATCCAGATATATTCGCGAATCCATCTGGTGTTTCTGGTCTCGTCTCTGGCTATGATTTTTGACTCCTCCCATTGGATGACATGGTTCTCTTTAGCTGCGTGTTCCGCTACCGAGGATTTCAACTCTGCACTTTGAGATGCCTTTCTCGCTGCTCTTTAGCAGTTTCAGTTTATGTTCTTTCTTTCTCGTGCCGAACTTTCTACCTGTTTTGCCAATGTAAGTTTTTGCACAAGAGTACGTCATCATCAGCATCTGATGACGTCATCATCAAAAAACAGACTAGAAACACTAGCTCTGGATCAAACACAATCCACTGAGGAAGACAACAGACAAGTTGTTGAAACCCGTATGGAAAAATAGTAAGTTTCCATTCTGGAATTTTTCTACGAAAAATTCAAAAGGTTCTTTTGAATTCCTGATGAAACTATTTCATGATTTAAGGTGCTTTACCATTTACCAAGTATTTCCGATACTCCTTTGCAGTGTATTCCTAGATGGTATGTAAATGTTTGGGAAAATGGCAAACTTTCTGATGACTTTAGCTGGACTTCTCGTTTCATGATTTTTTAATACCATGAACACCCTCTTTTCTAATGTGTCTAATGTAAATTGAGGCCGCACCCAGCCAGATTGACGTCTGTCTTTTTTTAAATGTAGGCCCACTGAAAATCTTGTGAAACCTCTTCAAAAGGACTGGTTCGAATCATGTAACAAACATCTTTATATTAGTTCTGCTTGGATACACAGACACTCATTCTATTATTTAAACCTATTCAATCTCAATGCAAAAATGTTATATTGCATAACACGGGTGAAGGGCAATCGGACACAGTGGAAGTTGTATATTACATGTATTAGGAGTAAACCTTTAGAACTGTAAAGTGTCACAACAACGATTTAGGGGTAGCTCTAGTTAATTGGCCATATCTCAGGATTGACAAATCCGCATCAAATGAAATAAGCAGCATCTGAAAGCCAGGTGTTTATTCATTTCATATGTATAATTATCTTACACCAGATTTTTGAACTTCATGGTCAAAAAGTTAGGTAGACACGTGCACCCTTTATTTAGGGACACCCTATAATACATATCTTTTGATATGAAGCCCACAATGTAATTTGAATTGATGTCATCCATAGAACACTTGTTCAAGTTGGAACATCGCATCCCTAACAGAAAATAACCTAACTATAATTATGAGCTGGTGAGAAGGCAGAGGCGCAATAAGTTTAACAGTGCGCAAGACATGTAATGTAACGTCCACATGTTGATCTGGTAGGTAGCCCGGTCTGGTAGGTAATAAATATCTCTATAAATACAATTACGCGGCATGGCGTGTTGCGATTTTATGATACACCCTGTAGGTATTATAGAATCATCAGAATGTGTAACAACTTACGTGGAGCATTGTAGGTGTTGTCTAGCGGTAAGTTCCTCTGATCTACCCGGTCAATACCCCAGGACGCCACAGCCTGTGTGTGCGCTACACCGTCCTCCTCTATGAAATCGATACCTTCGACCTGGAGAAGCTGTGAAACAATAACGATTACATCGAGTTTATTTAGACATCCAATAGAATTTCAGGGAATCAGCGTGATCCACCACGGAAATGAATCATTTGATCGGTTTAATACACAAGGAAATTCCGAATAAAGTCAACCAGATTTCACACCGTAAATAGGTTCCGTATACTTTTCCATATTAAAAGGCGTTACTAAACGTCAATTTTCTCGCTTATAAGCGACTGGATTTTTCAACTTTACATTTTTCTTCAAGTTCATGATATTTGTGATCAATGAAGTACAACATTCATTATAGGGTAACCCTGAAAATTCCAAGAAATAAGGTCCCGATTTTGGACAGCCGTGTATCGCTCTCATTTATCATCAAAAAATTGAGCAGTGTTGACAGAACATGTACAATCAAAATCACCCAAAAACCTACAAAATGGACTGTAACGATCTCTTTTTGCACTGTGGTAATAAGTAAAAGTCCTAAGATCAGAATTAGATTCCAACTTAAATAATTCGGGGCCAATAAGTACCTTTTCTGATTACTTATGATAATGATGGGTCACAGGATTCTAAAATAGAGAGAAAATCCGATTGTCGTCGTTAAGACTACAGTCACTTAACCGGTGTGGAATCACCAAGCAGAAGCGCTGAATGTTACGTAGAGCTTGGCTTTAACGCTTGATTTAGTAATGTATTTCTAGTATGATTTGATATTACACTATCTGGCGCGATGGTCGCTAGATGGCGTTCATATAAACAGGTGCGTTAGGTTGTATAAGCGTGACTAATTTCTCCCGCGCTTTACGAAGGATTATTGTGATCGCGTTGTCAACAAAAATCATTCCCTTATGCGATGTCTTGGAGATAACTATATATTTTGGTTGCTTCCTAAAAACCGACATCTTTATCAGGGTAAGCTTGCGGTCATTGTGAGCCTGGTATATTTTGTTTCATGGGGTAAGTTTGCGTGTTTGCAAACCCATCGATTGGTCTAATGTGTGGCAATCAAGTTATTACGTGAAAGTTAGCATCATTAATTTCGTCGGCTATGGTATCAGCACCCCGTTGGATGGACGAGTCATACAGAATTTCGTCCAGGGTGAACAACTGAAAGTAGTGCCATCATGTCGACGAATGTCTGGAGACACGAGACATCACATTTGGGAATCTAACGTAAGTTGGTAAATAAGTGTAAATAAATATTGTATTATTTTTCTATAGACGTGTACGTGCTGACGTCCCTTAAAATACGTCTAAATTATATTTCACGATATTACATGTTCCCAATCCGTGTATTCAAGTTGACTACATTGAAGGTATAAAATGAAGTTATTCTTTGCAATTCAAATATCAAAATTTACATCCGTGAAAATTACGGAAATTTCATTAATTGTTTTCGTAGAAATTAAGAAAACAAAATGTCTGTATCCGTTGTTTTATCTCATGAGCAAGGAAGTTTTGGATAAAGAAACATTTAACAAAATGAAACTCCTTTTTAATATATTTTGGAATAGAGCTGAAATGGGATAATAGTAGGTTTCTTTCCGCATGCAATTAATATGTCTTGAATGTAAATATATTTGTAAATACAATTTTATCCGAATGAAATAAATGTTGTGTAATAGGGTGAAATCATGACTTCTTGATATTGTGTGGCTTTATGCGAATTAGCATAACAATCATGATTTTTCCCGCCCAAAATTATATATGTTTATAACAATGTATTGTGTATGGAGTGAACTCATGAACTTGCTAATATTATGTGACGTTATGCGAATTAGCATTTGATCATGATTTCTCTCGCAAAATAAATATGGCTGGTGATTTATAAAAGTAAACTTTCATTTGTGTATGTTGTACCGATGTTGCGTGGTGGAAATAATACCCCAAGATTTCATGAGTACATCAGTTGAAATGTCAATTATAAATCTACTTTTGGACACGCCGTTTTAATACGGTATCAAAAGAATTGATGTGTGTTGAATTTGGTCTATTAATATATAGAAACAATTTTGACTTGTATCCGAAATGGATATAGCTTTATTTGCAAATACAAAATATTATTTGCAAGGTTTTGGTTTCAATTTATTGTTTCAGTGCGTTGGCTGTTATTGCTGTTATTGCTGTTACTGATGCTACAGCTTGTTACTGTTTATGGAGGTTAATGGCTGCCGATATAATTAGCAGTTGTATCACCGATTATTAATGCATACCAAATGTGGGGTAATCCGATGAATCTGATGTTGTTGACGTGGAAATCAACCAAGCATTAAAAACCTTGGCTACGACCGTTGAATGATCATCAAGAATATATAACAACCGCTATATTGATTAAATGACAGATGTAATCCAATAATCCCTAATGATGTCGCAGATTAAGTAAGATAACATTAAATTCTGCTAAATGGGTAAGCACTGGTTATTATTACGTCATATATATCAATAACACTTTCAATTGTCTGGGGACATAACAACACCATTGATTATTCGTCGAGGTTATTACATTCATGGGAAACCCATCTACAACAACAGATGAGGCATAATTGAAGTGACATTATAATTTGATTTGAACTTTGTGAATATTATTGTTTATGTGAATGAGACCTATTGTATAGGTCATCCATATGTTAATGGACCTGAAGAAAGTCAGTGACGGAGATGATGAATTAAAATTATAGTTAAATATGGTAAATCTGATTTGTACGATGTGTTAATTGGCGTTCAAATGTATAGTACCTCACTTATGCGTAGTTAATTTATTGAACTTGGGCGTTACACCAAAGGTCAGGCGTAACACTGAACACGAGTGGTTCTTTCATCTGAAACATAGGCGGCGGACGCCGGGGGTTGGGGCGATAAGTGGACCATTCGATCATTGTGAAAATGGGGTAAGCCCGGGGTGAGTTGTTGAAAAGACGATGGCGTGTCAATTTTATGCATGATATTTGGTTTAATAAAGTAAAGGATATTTACATGATTAATGATTTAGATTAGCATGCGATGTGTACAGTGGCGTAACAGCCGGGGGGACAGGGGGGGGCACAGTGCCCCCCCTGGAGGTGGTCAGCCGGAAATTCAAACCTACCCACCAGGAAAAATGGGGGGAAGGGAAAAGAGGAAAAGAAGGGGGAAAGGGAAAGAAAAGAGAGAGAGAAAGGAAAAAGGGAGGAAAAAGAAAAAGGAAAAGGAGAAAAAAGGGAAAAGAAGAAAGGGAAAGAAAGAAAGAAGGAAAATTTCGCAGTACACAAAGCACAACAGTCAACAAATTGTTGACTGTTGTGTTTTTTTTACTGGGAAATTTTTTGACCGTGCGAAATGTTTGACCTTGCGTAATTTTGTGACCGTGCAATTTTTTTTACCCTACCCCCTACACCCCCCCCCCCCCCCCCCCCCCCCCCCCCCCCCCCCCCCACTTACGTGAAATTCACGAGGTGACTGACTGCGAAAAAAATTGGGGCAACCTTTTACGAAAAAAATTCCGGGACGGAATTATTCTAACCAGGATTTTTTTTGGCTGTGCCCCCCTTGACAACCAACCTCTGTTACGCCCCTGGATGTGTACAGGGCATGTTGTACATGAATCTGTCACATATTGATTGACTCTTTCTTGACTTACTCTATCGATGAGTTTGCTTGGAAGTCTAACGGCAAGACCGTTGATGGAGCTATATGTATGTCTGACTACTGCATCAAGTTTAGTGAATGCCTCAGAAACTATGAACCCATCGATGCTGACGCCTTCCTGTAATCAAAACAGAAAATTAATTTAACATTGCTCAAGAGGAAAACACTACTACTGCACCATACACCAAACCTGACATAGTACTCATTACTAACCCTATAGGTTTCTTAATTACTATTAGAAAAGCAATTTAGAAACTACAGGAGCGAGTCAAAATATTCAGGTCCCAATTTCATTGATTTTTAAACCCAATTTAAAGCATAAATGAATAGATATAATGAGAAGCATATTTTTTTCTTCTTTTTCAAATCGACAATAATCCTAATGGAAGTGGTGAAATCCAACTTGTTCCACGGGCCGGAACACTGTTATGTGCAATTAAAGGTAGATGTTCCGATTTTCAACTTGAAGTTTTCTATTCTACATGAAAGGTCATCCTTAAAAAAGTCGTGTTCCAAAGTTTGAGTTGCATAGCTCTAATGGTTCTTATTTTAGACGCACAAGATGCTGTGAACTGTACCCATTGAGCAGTACACAAACTATATCGGTGGTTACCACCATTCGCGGTAATTCGACGTTATTTCATCGATTTCTCCGTAATTATACCGATTTAGGCCGTCAAATTTCAGTATGATGATGAGAAAAATACGAGCTTTCATATGATATGAAATGATGATGAGAAAAATACGAGCTTTCATATGATATGAAAATCTCCGTATGTTTGAAATAATTCTGTGTTACGAAAATGTGATCGGGTCATCTACCTTTAATACCGTATTAAAACGCGCGTCTAACACATGTATACATGATTGCAGGGTTTAGATAGTTTCAATTTTATTGTTATGAATATACGGTATTTGATGTGCATTAGGATGGTGCTTTATGTGCTTTTTTAAAGACAGCAATGCCATTAATGATAGATAAAAAAATACATTTTTATCAAATTTCTTAGAGATTTGTGTATAACAATATATACTGCAATATCATCAACCTGGCCACATTATAACCATGGATTCCGTGGAACCCTTTAGATTTCGTTCGTAAATATGTTATAATTATGGTGTGTAACTGAAAAATTTACCAGGTATGAAACGAGGTTTACACTGATTTATTTTTGTCCTGACAAAATTGTTTCGTATAATAAAAGATAATTGAATTTGTGCAACTCCACTACAAATGTTGACAAATAAAAACAAACAACTGCCGCGCAACTTCGAGTTCATTTTCGAATTCACAACAAAGGACGAAAAGTGTGCGGTATTCGTCAAATTGGGGGAAATTCGTTCCATAGATTCACTATTTTACACATATCGATTCATCTATTTTGGTATAACTCAACTTTCAACAGTCGGGTTTTTTTTAACAGATATATTTGGAGATTTTTAAATAATTAGAAGCTCTGAATATGAGCATTAAACTCGTGTTAACGTGCGAATATTCTACACATGTACAGGGTGTCCCAGATGAAAAAGTCTAGTTACGCCACTGTGATAAGACCAAGGATAGCCCAAAAAGCCACAAGAGCTTATGTTAATAGATATCAACTGTTTGTGATGGTTTTATGAAGCACTATTTGAATGGTGTGAGGAAATTGTTTAGCTTGAGTGATTTATGTCATAATAATAATAATAAAACGGTGCTTCTAAAAGCGCCTCCCACCGAAGTCTCAAAGCGCTTATAAAAAGGTTTGAATAATATTGCTATCGTGTCTATGAAAAAAGTGGGTATGGCCCATTATGAATACTAGAGGGGGCACAAGGTAAGTCAACAGTGTTTATGTCCATAAACATTTTGATATATAGCTATAATCAAACTTTTTAATTCGTTTTCCTCAAAATGCCATTTTTGGACATTGGCGGGTCTGGTTTTAAGCCCTCCATATTTCCCCCCATATATTGCAGGTATTAGATTTGGAATGCAATATTGTTTTTATATTTCCAATATTTTTTTCAAACACTATATAAATCATTCTGGGACACCCTGGATTCTAGATTAGTATAGCTTTATATATATAATGACATGTACCAAAGTGTTTTATAAGATCGCTATGCACAGGAACTAGTAATTGGCAAATTGGCTTACCTTGAGTCGGATGATGTATGAACCGGGAACTCTTTCCACGGCCCTTTCAAGACGTGCTCCGTAGGCTATCGCCATTAAAGCGCAAAGAATGAAACACTTCATGATCGGTCCTTGTTTGGTTCTTTGAAATAAACATATCGGTAACATTTCTTAATATAACATTTCAAGTTGATACAATCAAAAATGTTGATACAATCAAAAATGTTGATCCAAATTTTCCAGGATCATATTTACCGTTAGGTACAGATGATGTTGACGATCTGCGAGGCAGTGTGATCACCAGAATTTGATTGTCCTATACCATCCCATAATGAAATACAAAAGTCTCCAGTCAGGAGAAGTTGATTTTTAATTAAGGTCTTTGTTAATTTAATTCACGCCAATTTGTCCGAGTGTATATATATATCATGTATTGTAAAATATATCGAAATATTGTACAGAAGGAGTCATTTCTTGTTTACAAATACCTTAAGGGGCCATATCCAAACTCTCAGTGATTTTAAAGCATTTTTCTACCGATTTTACAACGGTATTCCAACGGTATTTCGTTCTATTGTTAAAAGCATCGGAAAAAGATCGGTGATTAACTAGAGCCTCCCTACTTATCTGGCGTTAACAATAGAACTATTGTAGTACTCTCGATGGCTCAATTAGTGAAGCAGACAGATGAAAGCGCGAGAAAGGTTGTGTTATTAAGCTGACTAGTGTTCACCCGACCCCGTTGTGACGTAAAGAGCGACCCATTTGCCAGATTGTACACCTACCGGGTTTCTAGTACAAGTGCCAGGTTTTATCATGGCAGGTGATAGAGGCTAATCGCGACACTCCTCAAACCCCGACTCAAACGAGATATGTTTGTAGCCGCCTATTCATTGCTAGGCTTATTGTAATCCACTCGTTAACGTCATAAGAATAATCCTCCTTGAAGTGGCCTTTAAAGACTATTGTTCAGCCGTGGATGATTTTAGAGTAAGCAGTACAAGCAGGGAGGTGTCAATGACACCTCCCTGGTACAAGCATGGATAATGTTATCATTGAATACTAAACAATATGGGAGCCATTAAACATACAACGTGTTATTGTTTTCTGGTATATGCATGTGTGTAATCAAGTAGCATTATGAATCTTACTCCCCTAAATAGTGTCATTTTTCTGGGTTTTTAGACTATTTAAGAATGTTGCATACACTCTGAACGTGACCTAATAAATAATAAATAAATAATAAATATGAAGAAATTAAGTAATTAATGTAAATAAATAATATATAGATTAATAATTATATCAATAAAATAGTATATTAAGGCCTATTTATAATGAATTGATTGATAAATAATTAAATAAATTAAATTAAAATTATGTCAATATAAATGAAAACCCCGAACGGACGTATAATGAGAGAACAATAATAAATATTATATTTCGGCATACTTAAAACCCTAACCGACCTCTACCCAGACTCGACCGCTCTAAGTATAGAGCACAAGGAATATAAACCGCCACAAAGATTCGAACGTACGGCCTGCTGATTGAGAGTCCTAATCTTTACCAACTGAGCTATTTCGATTTTCCTGAAATCCTCAGCGCTTTATACCCAAATATAGTTCTCATTCAACTATTCCCTAAATACACACGGTATGTTGAACCATATTACTTTTGTTTGTTATTGCGTTCACATAGCGCATAGTTAGCTCAGCGGTAGAGCATTGGACTAGTAAACCGGAGGTCGTGGGTTCGAATCCTATCACGTCTTGAAATTTTATTTTAATCGTTTATATACATTTTTTTATTAGTTTTCGATATTGTTTATCATTTCGTATAATTATTCATTATTGTTCAATTATAGTTTATTTTGGAATGTGGAATTATTTACGATTTCATTTTAATTTTCCACTGACTGTTTAGTGTGCATGGCATCATGAAATATGAATGAACCGCGGTATACCACCGAACTGTCCTACTCCTATGCAACAGGCCAATACAATAGAAACTCGTTGTGTGTTATTATCGATTGAGCTAAACTTGTTACAAATGCCAGTCGTTATGTAATACAAATCAATGCACCATAAAGGCGTTTACAACAGTCATAACTCATTTATTGTACGTCATTAAAGTGTCATTAATAGTAATTATAAAATTACCACGAAAATGCCTGAAATGGCATACCAAAAGAGAGAATTATTTCTTGAATTACAAAAGTACTGAAGGTATATATAAACAGACGCATTGCCAACAGTGTCTTACACTATGGAGAAGAACAAAGGAAGAGTGTAAAACTACCATGAATCGAGTGGTGAATGGGTAAAGTAAGTTAGCAATGTGACATGGGCGCAGCTGCACAACACAAAACACACTATTTGGCAAAGATATTCAGAAATTACTCAAATTCAAGCATTATCGTTCTTACCTCTAGTCCAGTAGCGTTACACACAAATGTCCCAGTGGAAATGAACAGGTAACGAGCTTGCTTGGTTTTATATACAATTTACAATTCACAGGTCATCATTTCTTATCAATTATCTCAAATTTAACAACTAGAAATAGATGAAAACATGTGTTACCGGTCCCATTCGCTGTTTTTATCTGTTATAATATAATGATATTGTTATCACGATTCACGACGTAGGTAAGAAAACGTACCTTGTAAGGTCAAATAAACTGCAGGAGTAAGCATTTTACACGCCTAGATCACGGGCAAATTCGAAAGTTTGTTAGCATAACGGGTTGCTTATATATCCGTATCATCAAAATAAATGGTTAAAAAAGGTAAGCCTTTCCGAAAGAAGATTTGATAATAAGATTCACTTGATTCGACAAGTTTTCAAACAAGTAAACCGCACCCTCTATAATAGGCCTATATGATTATGTGATTTTTAGGCATGCAATCAACCGGGCTAAGGACAATCGTCTTCCCTTGTCGTTGATACTAGCATTTCCCTCTTGCCAATTAAAAAGTCAGTTGGTTATTAAAATCTGGCTTTGGGTTGGGTTTTTCTGCTTGGTTTTTTAAATAAATAAAAAATGACGACTAACTCTGTGAAAATGGGACATGAAAAGGGGAATTTAAAAATGTAAGTTTCATGGGGTGAATTTCATGTCCATTGAATGTCCAGCCTACCGGATTTGTTTCAATCAACATTCACCCCATAAGCCTAAGATTATGAACTACTAGTAGTACGTTGATGAGAAATCATCAGGGTTACATATTAGTTGTGTTCTCTCGATTGTTCTGCGATGTCATTATTACCCTTTTCATTCACATCACATAAAGGTGCAACTTTTCCCATCAAAATTGTATCAGAGGAAAGACCATTTGTTTCTGATTACCCTGCAAGATTTCAGGGCAAAAAGATGGGGGTTTTCAAATGTTAAAATTCAAGTAAAAAATTAGTGAATAAATTCCAGAAGTCGTTAACCACCTACTTTCTATAGCAGTAACATCAGAAAGAGTGTAACGCATCGACTTCAAAATGTCTCCACCGCTTGTTACATCACAAGAAAAAGGGCATTATTATGGAGACTAGGAATCAAATTCTCGTTATAAAATTGCGTAGAAACTAAAAACTCAACAAAAGAACTTGTTTACAAATTTGTGTAAATCCATAAGAATATAGCGAATTAAGGTACCAAAAATGCATTTGGGATACCGTAATGTGTTTCTTTTGGATTCTGTTTATGATTGTGGTATTTCGATCATGATACAAAGGAATTGATTAGCGATCAAAGAACGCGAAACATAAGTTGGTTTTGAGATTTTTTGAGAATGCCAAGATTTTTAGTCTCAAAGGAAACGTGTTGGTAAGACAGTTTATTTTAAAAAATGGGTGAAAACAACTTTGGAAGTGTTATAGGGTTTAGACAGATCGATTATTTTAAAGTATCACAATTATATCAACTGATTAATTAAAACGGATTCTGAAGTACTTGCTTATCTGCTTATTGTGCTCAAAATATTGTTGATACAAGATCATCTGAGACCGGTAACATATGTCTTTACACAAACAGATATAAATCTACATAAGTTGATTAAAGTGTCGAATTCATAGTGTATGACGTTCGAGTGAAACTATTTATAAAAAATAAGGGTCAATTATAGTTGATGATTAGCAGTGGCGTAACCAGCGGGGGCAGGGACATTTCCCCCTGTGAGAATCCATGCCCCCCTCCCCCCCCCCCCCCCCCCCCCCGAACGAAATGAGGATTAATACTATCAGTCTATCAGGTTGTTAACGGGGTGGAATTTTCCCATTAATTATAGCTAACCATCATGACCATTGTAAAATTGAAATTTTTCGCACGCTAAATTACCCATTTCAGGTCAATTTGGAAGCAAATCAGCATGAAGGGGGGGGGGGGGCGGGGCGGGGCGGGGCGGGGCGGGGCGGGGCATTCACATGACAACTGGCAAATTTTAACCTCAAATTTTGAATAACAATCTTACGTGGAAACCTATGATAACCATATATCATTGTAAAGAGTCTCAAATAATTCAGAAAATATGATTTTGTTGACATGATAGCAACCATGCAAGGCTGCTGATTGGTCAAAACTGATAACAGGCGTAACTCAAGAACGAAACATCCATTTACATCCATAATTGACACATATAATCTACGTCTAATTTCTCGTGGCACCATGTTTTCCGATTTTTTTATTTAAACTTCCGATTGCCATGCATGACAACCAAAAAACCAACCAATTAGCACGTTCAGGAGCGTAATTTAAATTTGGACAAGAAATCAAAAGTTCTGAAAACTTCATATATTATATAATTATATAGATATAGCCTATACTATTATTAGTAGAGTCATTTCCATGAGATCCGTGACCAGTTTTAGGAAACCTTTTTTTCTTGATGGATTTGTCAAGATGGACTAATTTTAAGAAAAATAGCTCCTATATACCTCCCAGAAGTGACGGCAATCGTTTTTATAGCGCAAAATCCAAAATGGCCGCCATACAGGGGCCCCAAAATTTAAATGGCTTCAATTAAGCTAAAAAGCATACAACATGTGCTAATGTAGGTCTATACAAAGAGCATGTGAAACTACAGAAAATTCCGATCTTCCCAAAACAAAAACTGTATATTTTATGTGGATATTTGAAGCAGATAATCATGCTTAATACTTCCATGTGTTTACTATATGAACGATCAATGCTTTATTTTGAAGTCTATGTTGGCAAACCGTTATTAAATGTTGTAAACGGTCACGTCCAGGGTTTTTAGAACATTTCACAACGACCTTTCAATCAAGAATTATACTATTTATATATATAGTCAAAAAGTAACAATATAAAATAGGCAATTTTTTTATTTCTTTCTTTAAAATATGCTAATTATATGTAAATGAGGTCAAACCAACTGTTTTTTCTATGGCGTTAAATCACCAAGCTGTATTCTATGATATAATACTGTCTCCTTGTCTTACACATGTTTACTTTTTGAATTGCAGCATTATTTCAATAACATGCACTTTTATGCTAGTGTTGCACTGTAGGACTTGCTTAAACTCGGGTGTTGTCCCCGATCTACAATGGTTCTCCACACTTTTCGGTCATTCAGTGCTGTCTTTATGTTACAGGTGTCCAGTCCAGTATCTTGCTTGAGTAATTCAATAAATGTCAGAGCAGGTCTTCCCGGTTTTCTTTAGCCAAGCTTGGGGATCCAGTGGGATCCAGTGCACCAGTTTGAATACTAGTATACTGGCTCCTCACTTCTGAAACAGTGACCAGCAAACCTTGTTTGTCTCTTTTGAATCTTCTGGCTTATTTTGGGGAGGTCACCATAATAATTGGGTAGTTGTTATGTGTTGTTTCCAGTTGACAGCATTCTGGTGTAGCAGCCATCAAGCTCTTTCTGTAACTTGAGAGTAATTGTCCAATCTTTGCATCCATATAATACTATAGTACTGGTTCTACCGTTGAGGTAAACAGCCGGAATTTGAATTTTCGAGAGAGAGTTGACTTCCATATTTTGGTCATTTTGCTACATGCTCTCCATAGGACTTTTGATTTTGACTGCATCGGCTATAATGAGCTATTTCCAATGGGATATCCTGTATTGGGATTTGATGAAGCCACATAATTATTTTCTTCAATTTCATGGAATGGAAATAGCAGATATTGTAGGAAACATGAATTTATTAGTGAGATAAGATTCAGCAACACATTTTGTTCAACTCACAGTCAAATATTGCAGTCCATTATCCATTATTATCTGGAATGATTTTGACACACTAATCAAGTGTCCTAATACTTATGGTTGCTAGTGTTTAAATAGTCAGGATTCGCTATATAATGAAGGACCTAAATTAGAAAGGAGTGTACATGCTTTAGAGGCAGAATTGCACACAATATGAGGGACATTATGAAACTAGAGCTGTTTTCTGGTTTCACGGTTCTCTGGATTAGGAATTTATGATTTGGGCCAAACCAGACTTGATTCCAGCTGAGACAAACATACCAGGTTTCAGTTGGTAACAAAGCGTCATGTTTGTAATTAATATTTCATATTTCATGTCATTGACAGAAAACACTTGGAACACATTATACTGTGTTAGCTTTTTGGATTATAGGTTTACAAATTGATGAAAAGTTCTTATAAGTTTGTTTAAAATAATTTGAGATATTTTTGAGGCATTATTAGTTTATAGGGAAAACATTTATAACAATATTCAGTGAATTAAAATGTTCTCTTTGATATTTTTAGTTAATTTAGAGTAAAATTAGCTTTGAAAATAATACCAAGTAATGATGAAATGAATATAACTTTGTAGTATGCCCAGTTCCTCGGCGGGAAATGAGAAAGTATAGGGAATTTGGAAGGTTTCCATTTATAATAGGCCTATGACAACTTTTTAAAATTACCCCCAAAATATTCCAGTTTTAAAGATGAATAAAGAGATCAATTCTCAATATCTGAGAGAGATTAAAGACTAGGAACAATTTTGGAATTAGTTTCATTTGAGTGATTCCATTGACAAAGAAATGTGAAGGTTATTTTGGAAAGAAATCAAAATTGACACACTGCCTACCATCAGGGCCCCGACACTGAGATTCCCGTCGGTTTTTTATATTGCGGTACAACATACAAACCCTCATTAAAACATTTTACATTTGATGGAAAACCATCCAAAATAGTGACATTAATGAATATACAATGAATAATCATATCAATGAATATTGAAAAGACGTCATTTTTTGTAGAGTCGAAAATGAAAAGTACCAGACGATGGTGGACACGAACGGCCGTAATTTTGAATCTCCGTTGGTTTCAATGTTATAATGGATTTTAACAATATGACCCAAGAAAATTCATCACACGTTGGAACTATATGATTTCATCCTAAAACCGCTGGAGTTGGATAACCAACTCCAGCGTCAGTATCATCAAAAGAATTTTATAGTTTATAGTGACATTGTTCGGAAACTTGCAACATCGGAATTGCAACAAAGGAGGCCACTTTGAGCAAATATAAACATGAATACTGGAAACTTAAAAGATGGTAAATACAAGTTTTTATGTATTGTCACAATCTATTTTAAAGACCTCGAGCTTTGGACAGCTGATCTCTTTTACTGTGCGATTTTTTTTTGACTGTGCGAATTTTTTTTTTTGACCCCCCCCCCCCCCCCCCCCCCCCCCCCCCCCACTTACGTGAAATTCACGAGGTAAGTGACTAGAATTTTTTTGGGGGCAACCTTTTACGAACATTTTAGAAATCTTGCTAAAAAGAAAATAGGGACGATATTGTTGTTTGCCCCCCCCCCCCCCCTCCCCCCCTCCCCCCGGAATGACAATGCTGGCTACGCGCCTGGTTCAACAAAAGAATTTTTTAATTTTTTTTTACTCATCAGGGGGGGATTTTTTTTTTTTTGGCCCGCACAGAGGGTGAATTTTTTCTTCCAAAAACTTCCTACCCCCCCCCCCCCCCTAAAAATCTAATGGTGCGTCCCTAAATGCCTATCTAGCCTGTTTGGTCTCAAAAAATTGAATGTTACTCAAAATGACATAAACAAAGTGATATACTTTCTTTTGTTGAACCCTTTACATCTATGGGTATAATGAATACATGCAAACTGGGTATGTCAAAACTAGGAAAAATGAGTTTTTCTTATGCCAAAAAAGAAGGTATCACATACATACATTCGGGGTGGGGGTAAGAAAAAATAGCTATGGTAAATGTGGCAATTCTTTTTTTCTTTTTTTTTTTGGGGGGGGGGGGGAGGGGTAAGAAAAAATAGCCATGCTAAATGTGAAAATGAAATTCTTTTTATAGTGTTTTATATGGCCCACCCCCCCCCCCCCCCCCCCCCTTCACCCTTTCGGTGCCAACTCATTTTCTATCTTGCTTTTTAACAAACACGGCCAAAATTGGGTTCATCACATACAGCTATGCGGTATCTGTGTAGTAACAGCTTTCCAAATATTTTACCGTCATGTAAATCAGAGGTGCATGTATTGTATACAACAAAAGATTTGTTGATTTGAATCTGAATTGGTGAATATTTTCTCAATATCCAAAGTGTAACTTTTTACAACAATTAAAATAATGACAAGTTTGCCCTATTTTGATACACCAATTCACAATTATAATCAACTAGATGTATCCATATACCTCCTCCCTGACCAGCTTTAATAAGAAATGGATTACATTATCATACTGTGTTATTGCATCATGAACATGCATTGAGCTAGCACTGGTATCGGGCTCGCTATTTTTCTCATTTTATTGATATTCCAGTTAAAAATGGAACTCGTTTGCGATAATTTCCCCCAACAATTTCCCCCTAGCTAGGCTACAACGTGTCGACATTGACGTTAAGGTCGCCCTTCGTGGAGAGAGTCAAAGATGGTGGGGGTAGCCCGCTGGTTGGAACAGCTTGGTAACACGTTTCAGGGATATGGGCCGCTGATTAGAACAGCTTAGATGGGGACTATTATTAGATCAGCTAGGTTGATACTAATACAACCGGGAGAGGGCGTATTATTACGTCTAGCAATGAGCCAGCATAGAGTTGGCCTATTGACACTGGATTTGGAGAGGGGGGGGGGGGGGTAAACAGAGGATCTATATTTTTATCTAAACAGAACAAACAGCAATTATGGCCCTGCTGTTTTCTATTAGCTTTATCAGTAGCAATTATAATGCACTGCCATTGAATAATAATAATAATAATATGGACTGCTCAAGGATCAAAGTAGGATTGAGGCTAGCCTGGATGTAATTTTGAATTGTTTAAACACACCCTTATTAAAAAGTATATTGGTGATACTTTTAAGTTTAATGGTTACCTAAAGGAGTGCTATTATTAAACAGATTGTTTATCTGTTCGCGTGTAAAATCTATATAATGATATTATAATGGTATTACAATTATGCCAATAAAACCTATGATGCTGTTACAACGTAGAGTGTACTACATAAATATGTAGCAACATTAATAATAATATGGACTGCTCAATGAATATTGCATTTGGCAACCAGAACGGCAACCAAAATAATATTCTCTACAACATATAGATGCACACACCTAGATCAAAGTAGGATTGAGGCTTGCCTGGATGTAATTGTGAATTGTTTAACGTGATCACCGTACAGATCCATATAACATGATGGTATAGAATACTGAGCATCACCTCAGTGTAGGTCGAGCATTCACACACTAAAGGTGTTTGACAAGATCGTGAGCTGTCTAATCTCAATTATACCAATTTTAATGCTTTTTATCTTAATATCCGCTTGCTTGATCTTTCAAACAACGCTTTTGCTTAACCTACACAAATGTTCTTTGCCCCGAACTGACCAAATGGTCGGCGACTGATGATTGGAGGCCTATTATACGCCCCATGAAACCATGGTATCGCCTTTTTGCTATTTGATTTTATCTGTCGAACCTGATTTATAGTCATGCTCATTTGGTCGCGTGTTACTCTATTAATTCAGCCCTTATAAACTATCAAGTTTGAAACATCGATTTTGTGTGATATTTTACACTCGTTATTTTTATTAGTAACGCATTTTCCCAATTGCTTTATATCACAGGAAATCAGAATACTTATGTAACACCCCTCACATGGAATTTCTTAATGTGTGCTTTTTAAGAACGACGCATTCTCCCGATGAGGGTGCGTAAGGGTTTAACTGAATTATGCCATAACATCAATGTTATATCTTTGCTAACAAAGTAAAGTGGCACGTGCCACATGATATCCAGTTGGTCTAATATTCAATTTTATCTGAATTTAACTATCACTTGAATATTTGTGCTGATTGCTTTGTGCAAGATCTTTGCCTATTGGTGACACCGATTACTGTCTGGTTATAATGTTGCTACATATTTATGTAGTACACCCTACGTTATAACAACATCATAGGCTTTATTGGCATAATTATAATATCATTATGTAGATTTTACATGCGAACAGATAAACAATCTGTACAATAATAGCACTCCTTTAGGTAACCATTAAACTTAAAAGTATCACCAATATACTTTTTAATAAGAGTGTGTTTAAACAATTCACAATTACATCCAGGCAAGCCTCAATCCTACTCTGATCTAGGTGTGTGCGTCTACTATGTTTTAGTGGATATTATTTTGGTTGCCGCTTTGGTTGCCTTCTGCAATATTCCTTGAGCAGTCCATACTATTATGAGGCAGCGTTCTCAAACAATTCTAATCTGCACACGGCATACGCCATACGCCGGACAGACAGAAATAGTGAGTACATAGTCTCATCCTGATTATATCAGCCGAGACAAAAAGGTTGCGGTTATTATGATACACTCTGTATAAGAAACAAACAATCCAATCAAACAACTGACTTTTCTCTTTGTATTAAAAGTCCAACCCGACTTTTGTATTGTATTTATTAATACCATAATAATTATACCAATAATGTTATGTACATGTACGCACGACTCACATTGTACAGAAAGCCAGTTAAGTACTCTTGACTACACACGTAACAATATAATCTGAAAAACATTTTGAGAGAAACATTCTCTCTCTCTATATATATATATATATCAAAGCCATACACACAGCTCTAAATAAAAACTACACCACCCAGCCCACTACTGTATTACATGGACCATCTATGATGGAATCATCTAAAAATATTTAGGCAACTTTCTTCCTTAGTCAGCGGATCATTGTTAAACTTTCTATTTTTTGATAAATTAACTAAGTTGTTATAAATATAGTGAACTATGTGAAGCAATGTTGACTTCAAATGCAAAATGTGATAAACATCATTTTCAAAATGTTTGAAAATCATAGGCCACTAACATGTAGTGTATAATGCAGGCATGAATTTCACATTTTAAAATTTGATTTTGTACTTGTTTTGTCTAAAAATTAATAGGGAAAGATGGATATGTCCCACATTTTGCATCTTACCTCGTTCCAATACCCATAGAAGTTCAAAATGGCAGCAGAAAAACTAGACAATGATAAGCTCCACACAAAAATAGTAGGGCATGTAGGTATCTGCACACCATAATTCAATTATCTTCCTCTGTGCAGTGATTTTAGTTCATTTACTAGTGATAGACATAGGATTTTTGCATGAGTCATCTTTGACCTCATGAAACATAAGCCAGCATGTTAATGGAGCACACACAATACTAATAGCCAAGATCACTAGAATACCCTTCGAGTCATTATACACAGATAGGTCACTGGTGTATGAACCTGTTCATAAGAAAGAAGAATTTAAACTTAGTGCAACTATTTGGGTATAGAACATCAATGTCCAGAGGATCACAATCAGCATTAGAAATAAGACAAATAAACTGGCTATCCAGCAAAAGATTTTGGTTTTCCGCCACTATTTGTTGTTATCCGCAAATTGTTTCAGTTGTTTTGGTGTCAAAATCATGGTTATCGGTCGGATAATTGGCAAGAAAAAAATGGTTATCCACCAGGAATCACAATCATTACTAAATTTCAATATTAGATTCATACAAACACAAACCCTGTTCTACTGGCAGTAAGACCTTTGGACATTTTGAGAGAAAAAAATGTTTCTAAAAATATGTCACATAATTTCCATAATATTCAAGGGGGGGGGGGGGGGGGGGAGAACTGCCTCATTTTTGTTTCAAAATTGCGAAAGATTGCACAAAATGCTAATACAATCTAAACCCCCAAACCAAAACCAAAACAAATCTCAAAATTGTACATGGATCTGTCTGGTCAGTAGAAAAGGGTTTTCTTTTCATCCTCTTACAACATGTGTCTGTGACTCTGGACATTGATGCAGTATTCCACAGTAACAGATAAGTTGTCAAATTCTGAACAGCAATGTACTGCATTATATGACATTCTTATTTCATTCTCTTATACTTTTGAGGGTAACAACAATGTACTCTCATCCTAATGCTAACATATTTTGTTCATGTATGATTTGCTATGACAACCTGTTCTAATAACATATATTGTTGAGTGGACAAGTACTATTCCTCACAATAACTGCATCAAACAGATTAGCAGCATTAATTTGTATTCTATAATTTCTTTATACAATATTTAAAAGTACCTGTGGAGGTTGGCTCAAAGGAACTCAACAATACATTGTGTAATGCACTAGAACTACACAATGAATTATGATACAAGAGTTGTTAAAATATGCTACAGGGCATGTCAAAGAAAGCAGCCCATTAGTCCTCTATCAAATACACTTCATCCCCCTAACTCCCAAGATGTGATCAATTCAGTGACAAGAGTGCCAATTCCACTTGAGCCACAACTATCAACTGAAAAAACTGCTTTTTGCGATTCAAATGATGATTATAGGGTAAATCAATGTATTGTTTAAAATACATCTAATATTCTAATATTCTGTGGTTTGTCATGGATAAAATGGAGGAAAATATGTTTTCTTTGCTCAAATTGAACTAATTATTAACGTTTAGTAGGTAGATAGATTATTATTGACTTTATTGATGATGTTCAATTACTCACTGAATGACGATTCTAATGCACATGAAAAGTGGCCATAGCTGATTTTGACATGCCTGAGTAGATTTGCCATAATTTGATAACAAAAGCTCCAAAGTAGAGACGTGGTGTCCCCCAAACCCGCGCGACTCAAATATTGGGGGGGGGTTTAGTTTCTGGCTGATCCTTAGTAAACTTGATGGTTACAAAATATCACTCTAAAAGTATTACATTTGAACGAATGGTAACTGAAATATGAAAGTAACAGTTATCCATCTTTGATACCTCATTGTTAACCTTCACTATGTGTTCTGATCCATGCCTGCAAACAATTGTAAACAACTTATAACTTCGGCTCACAAAAAAACTAATCACACATTTCTTTTAAAAAATTGATGTAGAAAAAACTATTAAAACATTGACACACAAAACATACATCTTGGAAGTTACTTTAAGTTGTCAAAGCCCATTTACAGTACACCCATAAAAACACACTAATTTTGATATAGTTGATTATGAGAAGGCTCCATGATAGTGGGTGGTTTGGATTTGTTTTCTTCATGGCAAATGGTATTCCATAATTAATATAATTATGTTATGAGCTTCCTATACAACTAATTTGAATTTGAATTGCAATGATGCAAGCAAGCATAGTTGCACATGTTTAGATTGTTACTCTTATTTTCTTGGTCATACTCATTTGTAATGCTACATTTGGCAGAAAAGTGCATGAAAATGTACAAATGGATGGATGCACAGGTATGAGGAATTGAAAGATTTTCAAAATAAAATTGAAAACAAATGTGCACCTATTTTATAAGAGCTAAGAACAAGTTTCTATATAACAGTAGAAATTATTAGGTAGCTAAATATAACACTGAAATGAAGTTAGTGATCACGAAAGCTGCCATTTGACTCTAGTTTGGATAACACTGCATATGGAGCCAGGGGTCAAAATACTTTTTGGGCTATGAGAGCTATTTTGAGCAAATTCTGCCACAAGTAGCCCATTTAGTACATTTTAACATTGGACCAACATTTTCTCAAAGCACTATTTTGTGAAAACTTTGGGCTAATCACCCTTCAACCCTGTGTATTTTGAGCCCTGTATGAAGCAAGCCCTTGAAATAAAAAATGTCAGAGGATTCTTAACAGGGGCTGGTTACATGATTCAAACTAAGCTCTAGTATAAAGTGTGAACCTGAAAGACATTTCCTATGAATAACAAACATTTATTCTCATGCTTCCAGGAATTCAACAACGAACAGCATACTTATTGGCTCAAATTATGTAAGTAGTTATGGCAGATGGAGTTTCGCTATAATTCTCTCAAAATGAATGACTACCAATGTCAATTAGTATTTGTATCTATTGTCTTCCTTACAGTTTCTTGTGAGTTATAGTAACTCCTTGGTTATAGTAATATCAAATTATGGCACATAATATGAACATATCACATTCATCTTGTTTTGCACAACGGCTTACTGATTTCAGATTAAAGTAAGATTCAAGTAATGAATACTTTAATAATATGGCACATGCATATCAAAGGACACAGACGCTTTCCAAGCAATATCGAAGCGACTATTGTACAACATTTTCCTGTTTGAATTGAAACACATTTGTAAAGAAAATCAAATTGGGAATACAACAGTGTTGTTTGTTTAAAGCAAGAGGGATAATCCTCCAAAAACACACCGTAACTGAAGCCTTCTCATAATGACTCTGCTTACGATATCTAATACAGTTTCCAATATATATAATTCTGAAAATACATTTAATTTCTGTACAAAAAGCTTCTTTTGTATGAATTAATATTGTTCACAACGCACAATTACATTTGACATAACAGGTAATACAACATGTAACTCACAAAAATATCCATCATAAAAGTTTTTTATGTTCTGCAAATATTGCATTTCTATAATAATATCAAAGGATTTATAATATAAAGTATTGCTACAAATATCTAAGATAAATGACATCATACGGTGATCAAACTAAATCACAAAAATACAAAATAACATGTAGAAACAAAAATCGCCATACACATTGGGTTTTACCCCAGCTTTCAATAATCAAATATGTTTCAAAACAAACCATTAAAGCCTATCACTGTCACCTTCAGAATCCCTCGCCTGATTTATGTGATGACATGTCTCAAATATGACCGGCACAGTGACACATCTGATGCTCAAACTACCAAAAAGACAGCCAGGGATTTTAAAGGGAACTGTACTAACCTTGAATTAAATTTAATCATTTGATTTTATAATCAATTGCAATACTTAAACTATTAACTAAACTATAATATATCACACAATACTGAGTTGCTACACTAAACCTGATAACATTTGGTTCATTCTTCTATCTCTGAATGGATAAAATGAATCCATTTCTGAATGAATCCATTTAATAAAACTGATCAATCACTGAACGATGTCTTTCGATAAAATGGATCCACATCTGAGATGAACCCATGTGATAAAATGGATCCATGAATCATTTGATAAAATGGATCCACATCTGAGATGAACCCATGTGCTAATATGGATCCGTTATTGAATGAATTATTTGATAAAATGGATCCACATCTGAGATGAACTCATGTGATAAAAAAATTGAATGACAGTAATTAATTATTTTGATAAAGTGGATCCATCTGTGAATGAATGCACTTAATAAGACGAATCCATCTAAATTGTGAATGCATATTGTATGGTTTTGCAGATCAGGCATTTATGTCTTGCAGTAACTATGTTAAAATCTTAGAATTGGATGTTACCTATGAGTCAGTAAGCTATATCACAAATTAGCCTAGTCCTAAGTCTTCCGACTTAGAAACTTTGTCCCTATTTTGAGAAAAATGAATGAAAGCAAACTTAGAAACATTATCCCTATTTTGAGAAAAATGAATGAAAGCAAAGGTTTTACATAAAATCTAATGATACTAGGATTTGAACCCAGGACCTTTTGGTCCCAAATAGAATGTCATAACACAAGACCAGCTAGGCTGTCGATGCCGAGGTAGTGATTTCAATCCTACAAAAGAGGTAGGGTGCCCATAGTCTGTGCATTACAGAATATAGCTAGATAACTAGACAATAGATGTCTTTACACTAGACTAATTTGTGACGGCTTACTCATAGGTAGAACCTTAATCTTATTTTTCAAAACCAACACAACTGCCATGACATGTCAATTAAAATGGTATTACACTCTTGCCAACAAAATGAGGAATCAATTTTAAATTTTATTATTGGTTCTTTTGACTCATGTAAATAACTTTCATTATAATAACAAAGGGGCTTTATTATTTCAAATGACTGCATTTTTGTCAATCTGATAATGTGACCTTTAACCTTAAGACTCTCAAATATGAGTGAGGAGTAAGAGCCTAATAATCAATATTGTCTTCACAGTTCATGAAATAAAAAATTTAAAAATGTTGCAAACCATCCCAAGTAAAAAGATATATTAACAAATTACATCTTGAGCAGGGCTTGAATTAATCGAACACATCGAAGCCCACCTAGTAGCCTTGATGCCCTCAATTTCTGGCTGTTTTTACTCTATTCAAAGTACATAATGGCCTTGGATAAAGTTGGTGCCCCTTTCAAATTGCCTGCCCTCTTCATTTCTTATTTCAATGCCTGATCTTGAGGGAGTAATCACTTTTGCTAAAGACTGATGAAGGATATTAATTGTAGGCTACAATGGGTACCATTTGAAAGTGGATATATTCTGTGTGGAACAAAATAAGGCATAATTAAGACCCTTCGTAATATAACATTGCATGGAAAACATGCATGGTTGGTTCTTAATCTTCAGCGAGCGCGCATGATTTGTGATGCAACTTAAAGGAGAACAGCACTATTCGTGAAACTAAGCATTATATTGTAGTAAAATAATTATTTAATGTATATTGACAATTTTTATTTCAATAAAACAAATCTAAACTGCACACCCCAAACCTGTGATTATTTAAATTTGTGCTTGGTGGTTTGTGTCGAAAGTGATGATGGGATAGCCATCGTTACTAAAACCGTCTCATCATCAGCAGGTCGCTGCACGTAATCACGCAGGAATTCAATTATAGATCGAAAATATCAGTACTTGAAACAGAGATGGGGAAATCTTGTAACTATTTCATCATAGCTTCCATCAATATGCCGACATCCATACAGGCGATTTGTTTTCATTCTAAAGCCAATTTTGTCTTAACATGGCACTTTTAAAAACTTTAACCAATGGATGTGGTCTGTATAATATATTTGCCTTTGATTGATTTTCAATACTGATCTTTTTGTAAGTTCCATCACTGATATTGTTAGACAAAACACTTGATAACCCCACAGTGACAACTTAAAATAGTGAAGTTCATTTTCTATGACACGTTACTTACTCATCTTGTTCAAAGTTACTGTACCATCACTTTCAAGATTTAGGCTTGAGTTTTGCGAAATACAGCATTCAGTGATGCCAGTCAGTGTCACTCAAAAATACTGAAATGGTTAAAAAATTCCTGAAAATATGCGCACATTTCAAAAGAAACGCCTTTGACCGACTTGAAATCACATTATTGCGTACATTTTGACCATATAATGTCCTGATATCAGGACATTTCCTGAAAACTGAACTGAATTAACTATACCCTATGCTAACCTAAAATACCAATGTGACATTAGAGCATATTCCAGTGATTGATAGATGCATCATTTTAAAGCCAATGCTAGGCGTCATCTTTGATCGAGCCAGTACATAAAACAGCACATTAGAATCACCAAGCACTTTGCTTGAGTCTAATGCCATCATGGACTGACCATGCAAACCAAACAGGCATGCTTATAAGCTGCGTTCACTGGAATATCCTGACATAACAAGTTTTGTAATGCTTGGTGTCAAATAGAGTGTTCGATGAAAGTGCTGAAGTTGGGATGTTGCATGACCTTTTTTCCCGTCTGCGTTAAACTTGAGTTCCATAGTACTGATTACATGCTATTGTGTTGGGAAACATAAATACAGATATTTGGGGTATGGCTTTGAAAACTTAACAATGTGATGGCTAATGTAATGGTTACACTATACAGAAAGTCAACAAGAAATAATGCCCATTCAAATTGTATAACTTTCTAAATGATTGACAAATGATATAATTTGGTTTACCTTCATTTACTTCATTCAATCACCAGTTAGGAATGAACCTTTGTTTATTCAACAGAGCAGAGAATATATTACTTCAACTCAATGTCTGGTTATTAATGCTTATGTCCATTCTTTATTATTAAACAAAAATATCCATTTCGGTATCTACTTTTTGATATGCCTATTACATAGAGTCTAATCACAACCATGTAGTACATGGTTTGGACCTAAAAGTATGCTAGTTCTGACATATCATTTGAGTATACCATTTTCCCTACTGCTACATTACTAATGGGTATGACATGATTAAAGTAAAAAATATTTCAGTATATTCATATTATTTTAATTATACAGATCACCATGTGCTATATAAAGTTTTTAAATTTTATATATATGTATATTCATGATTTCATGCTTCTTGGATTTATTGAAAGGAAGTCTTACTAAAATAAAGAGTTTTGTATATATATTTTCATGATTACATGGTTCTTGGATTTCAAAAAAGTCTTAAAGGTAGATGACCCGATCACATTTTCGTAACACAGAATTATTTCAAACATATGGAGATTTTCATATCATATGAAAGCTCGTATTTTTCTCATCATCATACTGAAATTTGACGGCCTAAATCTGTATAATTACGGAGAAATCGATGAAATAACGTCGAATTACCGCGAATGGTGGTATACCACCGATATAGTTTGTGTACTACTCAATGGGTACAGTTCACAGCATCTTGTGCGTGTAAAATAAGAACCATTAGAGCTATGCAACTCAAACTTTGGAACACGACTTTTTTAAGGATGACCTTTCATGTAGAATAGAAAACTTCAAGTTGAAAATCGAAATGTGATCGGGTCATCTACCTTTAATAAAATAAAGAGTTTTGTTTACTATGGGTTGATATCTACAGGGTGAGTCAGAAAGAACGGGCACTTTTTCCACAAAGGCATCATAAACATTTTAGGCATGCATATACAAACCAATGGTAGTGATAAAAAGACCCACACTTTGGCTTTTATTCAAAAAATTAAATTCGAACATTGCATTAGGCCAAACAAAAAAATAGGTTTGTCTCAAAGCTTGCGCGCGCATTGGTTTTGAAATGCCCAAAATACCGCATCTGAAATGCAGGAAATTGTCAAATCAATTTTTTTTTTCCCTACAAATTTTTATTTCGAGTTTTTATTAAAAATATCGGCAGATTTTCCTTTTCTCAAACTTTTACATGACTCAGTTCTTCAAAAAACGCTGCACAATTGTTCTTTACACAACTAGATCACAATATTCATTTCAAATAGAAAAAACAATATCAGAAAGTGTCAACGGTTGCAAATAGTAAGAGTAAAAATTGACACACAGATAAAAAATATGTAGTATCTGACGGAGGCCGAAGAAGAAGAAGTAAAAAAAAAAAAAGGAAGACAAAAAACCGTGCGCGTCGCCCGGTTTTGAAGCCTTCGCAAGCTTTGAGACAAACCTTTTATTTTTTTTGGCCTTATCATGTTACACAAATGTTAGTAAAAGCCTCACATTTGATACCCATCTATGGGATGGTCAAATAATCAAGCCATTCTTCTATGTGTTCTTATCAGGCTCACTTTCTTAATCAGATGAGAAGCCTCTTTTCGTTTTTTCTTGCATTCAGGATTTTTCTGATTCATTATTCAACAGTCTATTTATTTTCAGTCATTTTAAGATTCGATGTCTTTTCAGGTTTTTCACCAGTTTCATTCATTGATTGGCATCTCTGAATCAGCTAGACAACAATTAATACTATGTGGTATTGTCATCCATCCAGTGGTTTGGATTTAAAATACCGGATTCTACTCAAATTGATGTAACATTATGATGCATTTTTTTGGAAAGAAAGCCAATAATGGTGCAGGCCGAAAACTTTTGTGATGCCTTTGCAAAAAAGTGCCAATATTTTCTGACTCTCCCTGTATGACAGAGGATAAATAATAAAGAATCCACTAAATTTATAAACTAGTCAAAAGAACAAATCAAGCACACATGTGTTTTGATATCTATTCCTAAAGTGACCATTAATACCTGGCCATTGAAGCAGATCATTTTAAATCAAAGTGCTTTGTATTTGTTGAATTATATGGTGTAACCATTCGCTAGCACTGCTTGATTGCTGTTGACAACAATCATAATTATGAAAATATACAGCAAATGGTCATTGGCATTTAGTTGTAGCAACTATCATACTGATTGAAATCTGGCTTCTGCGCAGGTGTGACCATAGAATAGTGTAGATCATTAAACATAACATTGCATGATCAATGAAATGATGCCAATATCACAGCTACAAAATTATGTCTATGCACTGTCTTACCTGAAGTTGGGATGTAATACCCACCCGGTGTTGTCACCTAAAATCCACTATGTGCATGCATGTTCATTGACAATTTCGTTTTTATGATTAGCCTATACTAGACATACTCGAAAAATTTGAATAGACTGTATTTTCATTAATCATGAAAATGGAGAAATCATTTAAGTTAAATTGTACCATTTTTTGTTCATTTTTGGCACATATTTTACTTTAAATTAAGAACAGTGACCTTCTTGCAAAATGAAATGAGTCCGAAAAGTCTTTTGTTTGTGTTCTTGAAATGTTAAAAATGGGTGCTTTTGTAAATGTGTTTTTGAAATTCCAAAAATTAAGGAATTTTAAAGAATATTTTGTGTCCGTTTGTGTAAAAAAAACAAATCTTAAAATACTCTTGAAATGGCACGAAATAGGAGGTCATTGTTTGACTGAGTGACCGATCATGCGTTACACCTTTGAATACAAAGTAACAGCACTGGGAGGTGTTATCAGCATCTAGTCAAAGACATCATAAATTACTCACCACAGCAGATATTCATCTATTAATCACATGGGTTGACACAATCTATGACAACAACATTAAAGTTATGTGCCTGATATAATGATACCATCAATAAACTATGTGCTGATGTCACCTTTCAACTTGAGATGAAACATACAAAATTACACTTGTACAACATTTATCTTAGTATCAAACCATTTTAAGTATAATTTTAGAGTTCTGAGGCTCCTACTAGAAGTCAAATAGGCTGTTACTGGTTACAAGTAACAAATAAAATAAAACATGATTTAAAGGAGGTAGTTTATTCTACTGGTCCCATGGTACCTATTGAAAATACTTCAAAATATGACACATGGAGTGTTTACATAGGAAAAACAATAACGCTGTAAAAGTGAACACATATGTACTGCACTTCATTTCATATTAAAAAATAAGTTGCATAGAATATGCAAACATTTGTCCTATTAAAAGTTTTAAAAGCCTATGTAATGTGACATAAAATTGATAAAATATTCTTAAAATTGGCAGATGGCAAAATGTAAGCATACAAAAAGTGTTCACTTTCACAGTACCTGCACTGTATACAAACCTACTATCTAACTAAAGTAAGCAATAGACACACATTCAATAGTTATAAATACAAGTACAAGGACTCTCAGATAAAAACATGACAATATTCCATAAGCAACTTTCACAGGAGCAGACTGATTAAAATGTTTAAAATATTGATGGTTCATCAAATTCTTATTCATTATTCTTTGTAATTGTAAACTGACGTCACATTAAACAACACAAATCTAGTTTTCAAGAGTACAAGTAAAATCATTAGTACACATCTTGGGCCAGTAACAAACAGTAAATCTATATTGCAGCAAAATATCAGATTATGATACACCTCACCTCATAAGGTTATATTCATATGCCAAATAAGGTCATTTAAAGCCCATATATGGTTACTCATACCCGGGTAAATGACTCCCTCCCATCATGGCGGCAGGGTTGTAGGCTGCGTGAGCTGCAACATTTGGTGGCTGCGCATCCAAGTACTGACTACCAACTCCAGGCTATGAAAAAGTAAACAAACAAAACAATGATCAAAGAAATATTCATAAAAACTTAGTAATAGTATTCCTGTTATTTATTTTTTGAATAGTCTAAATAATTTATAAAGGCTTTCACAATTTGTTAAATATTCTGGTAGAGAATTATCATTACAAATGACAAGAAAGTTTAATTAAACTGTTTGTGGCTTATTGTGATCTATCTGATCACTCACCCATACAATCATCCTTAGTAAGACTTGGCGACAGCTAATAAACAGATTATTTATACAGATTCATTGGACAGTTTTGTAACTTACTTGTATAGGATCTTGAAAAGTGTCACTTTTTTTGAAAACATCATTTTGGGGAAATGTAACTGTGAGGGTCATTCAATAAGTTCTACTTCCTCCCACATAACATTGGTAATAAGAATGTCAGCCTTATGACATTTGTCACAATTAAAGCTGTGAATAATGGCCACATATTACAGTATAATTGATATCTGTTTCTCATTTGTTCTGATGCGGTCTAAGGCAGAGAGAGATTTTGGGCAATGGAGACGGAAAATTACCCTCCAAATAAATACATGTTTTACGTTTTTTCTCAGTATCGTATGGTTAGATATATAAAGAGCACAATTTTGATACTAATGCTCGAATCATACTAGCCGGTCGCTGGTTGCAACAGAGATCGCGTAGTACTCGCTAGCTCAAAAGTATATCGGTGCGACCTTTGGTCGCATCGAGCTACTAAATCGCCGATAGTCATGCTAATTTTGAGGCAAATAACCTCCCCATTGGTTGAAAAAGTATGGTGTTCATTACATCATGAGCGACCAATCTTTCAAATTGAAATGAAGTCAACTGACCACGACCGGTCGTTTCCAGTCAAGCGATCTCTTGATCGATGTATCAGGTTTTTTAATGTGACGTAAAACTCGTCATAGGAGCGATTTAATCGCTAACCTACCTTATTATGTTTTCAGCATAAGAATGGCAAGCAATGTATGATATCTAAATATTATACGGTATTAGCAAGTATGCATAAGATTGTAAGCAATATTAACTCTTGTATGCTTGCAAACAGTATAATATCAATTCGACTGTAATGCAATGCCTTTAGCATACTGGAATACTGCTTATCTGTCAAATTTGATGTAACAGTTCATGCCACAATAATGCCTCGTATGTTAAATCTCTTACAATGATAGCCACTTTATGAGTTTTCTTGATGTGCAACCTGCATATCCAGAAAAGTTCAACCAGTACTCAGACCAATTTACTATGAATTTGTAGCTGAGATTCAACGCTACAATTGTAGAATATTTCATAAGACTGGCTTATATAATAACAAAGTTATGAGGTAGGAAGGAGGTATAACTTATTGAATGACCCTCATATTTTGGGAAAGGTAAACATGGGTGAACTTTCTGCGGATAGCTAAGCATTTTTGACCTTTTAATAAATGTTTCAATTTCTCAAAACGTCTAATTGTGTGTGGAGTTATGCAAATAAATGTGATCCAATTGACTTAATTTCTTTTGAACCCTTTATTATAATCAATACGGGAAACAGAGGAACTGATGCAAATTATGGTACAATTTGAACAGCTTATATTAATTTGTTTTCTGTACCTCCGGACATCTGTACAATACAAAATTCTTCATCATATAGTCAATGAGATTTGTTCATAGGTATTACCATACATCGAAAGTTGGAGTTGGAAAAGCTTCACAATACAAATGTGGTTGGAATTACTGTGATCAGGAAAACATTATAGAAAATTAATAAGAGGACTTCATGATTTGTAACTCATGTTATCGATTATGTTCAAGATCCATTTGAGAATATTCAACAACCATGAGAATAGTGCAGTATTCAGGATTTAACTGAAAGTTCTCCTGCCTAGTCTTAACAATCATGTTTCTCATAGGTAATACCTACTCATTAGAATTATGAAAATCCAATTATTTATTTTTGCTTTTACGTAACAGTTAACTTTTGTGACAGATACAAATCCAAAGCCAGGACTAAGGAAGTTTCCTTTGGGATAATTATTCAAACAAAACAAATCAACAAACAAATCAAGTTCTTGATACACATTTCAGAAACGTTTGTTTCATTTTCAATTGTGCTTTTGTTGTAATCATACATGTCAAGTTTCTAAAACAAATGAAAATGTATTATAGTGCAAATTTTATACAAAGATCATGAATATTGTAGAAAAGATGTGTGTGGCTTTGATTGTTGATTGTCACACGTATTCTTTGCTTGTTAACTCACCTGAGAATAATATCCCGCAGCTTGTTTCTGCAGTGCCTGTGTGTGTTGCTGGTAATATTGTTGTAACTCTGCCGCCTGTTGCATGCTATAACCATGAGGTGATGAATACGGTCCTTGCCTATCATAACCACCATACATACTAGAGGCTGCTCCTAATCCCATACCAAGAGGTGATTGACTTGCATATGGACTACCTGCCCCTGGTATCCTATTATGAAGCAATTGTCTCAGATGCGGTGATGCTGCTACACCATATGATGAGAAAGATGCAGGCAATGGTTGACTGGCAGGCATTGGTAACTGACCATGATTACCGTACACACTCTGGGCTTGTCCCATTTGCTGCATAGTATGTGCAGCAGCGTATGGGTTGGTGCTTTGCATTGGTGACATACCAAATCGCGATCCGTTCATTTCCATAAATCTTTGCAAATCTTGGGTGGCTGACGGAGTTCTGCGCATTCTCTCTGCTTCTAAGTATTCTTTCATTTGCATACTAGCAGGATCAGAGTTCAACATTGGGGTCATATAATTGAGGCCACCAGGACCTCTAGACAGTGAACCTTCTCTCATGAGTCCTTGCATACTTGATGGCACAGGCTGTGTCCCTTCACTTGTAGGATCACCCATTAGTCTAGGACTTGATAATGTATGAGGTGATGAGGAGTGGGGAACTCTGGGATCAGACAAAAGTGGACTAGCCCCAAGATGGGGCACTCTGGAATCTGATAAATGTGGACTGGCCCCTGGATGGGGCACTCTGGAGTCGGGCAAAAGAGGACTGACCCCAGAGTGGGGTACTCTGGAATCAGATAAATGTGGACTTGCCCCAAGGTGGGGCACTCTGTCATCTGGCAATCTAGAATCTGATACATGAGGACTTAGTCCAGGGTGGGGTATTCTGGAATCAGGCAAAAGAGGACTGGCTCCAGAGTGGGGTACTCTGGAGTCAGACAAGTTTGGCACAGGGAGGGGCTCTCTGGAGTCTGATAAATGCGGACTGACTCCAGATTGGGGCACTCTGGAGTCAGGCAGTCTAGAGTCTGATACATGTGGACTGACCTCAGATTGGGAAACTCTGGGTTCAGGCTGTATAGAGTCTGATAAATGAGGACTAGCCTCAGATTGGGGCACCCTGGAATCTGGCAGTCTAGAGTCTGATATATGTGGGCTGACTGGAGGAGGGAGACTCGTCTGTGACACTGCTGGACTTGTTTGTGACTGCAAAGGAGATCCAGCACCTGCTATTGGATGTGTAATTGAGCTGCCTCCAATTGAAGGTGGCCTTGGACTAGCAAAAGCACTATGGCTGGCACCATCTCCACGGTTACTATGTGAAGAACTAGACAATGCTGGACTAACAGGATGAGAGCTTCCTTGCTGAGGTGTACTTTGAGGAGATTTATGCAAGAGTGACCCTAAGATATTACGATTTTGTCCTTGCTCAGTTTCTAGTAATGTTCTATTTGGATCTGTATCTTGCTCTTGTGATGGCGCCACATTACTTGGTGGTCGACTTGAAGATGATGCACTATCTTGTGCGCCGTTACTATGAGGGCGCCATATTTTAGTTGGTGCTTCCTCTGAAGTCCTGCGATCAGGAATTGTTCTTTCAGAAGACTGTTCTTGTCCTACATTTGGTGGAGCAGTACTGTTTCTCTCCCATGGCCTGCTGCTTTCAATAGTATTTATTACAGGACTTGCACTGGGTTGCTGTTCTGGCCCTGAACTGCTTGCAGGCAGAGGATTAAAGTTTCCAGGGGAAGCAAGGTTATAACTATTAGGCATGTTTCTTTCCCATGGCCTATTGTTTTCATAAGCAGGTCTCTCATTTGGTTGCTGTTCTTGTCCCACGTTTGGAGCCACAGAACTGCTTGTAGGAGGGTTAAAGCTCCCTGGGGAAGTACCAAGGTTATAATTACTTTCCATTTGTCTATCCCAATAATGTGGCATATTTTGTCCAGCAGGATGACGACCAGGCTCCTGTTGTGAAGGATACTGTTGCCCATGTTGATATTGGTCTGGTCTACTCCCATAAACACTTTCTGAAGTACTTGAATTCCCTGAGTCAACAGATGGAGCATTTGTGGGAGGAGACATGGAATGGTGATCTGCACTACCGCTATTTGTAGACATCGGCGGCACTTTTGTTATGACCGAAGGTTGCGAATAACCCTCACGAGTATCACGAGTGGGTTGATACGGCGGCAGTCTCTGAAATGCACTTGGAAGTCCTGGTTGGGAGAGCTCATGTCTCTGTGGTGGGGCTTGGAATGGGTGGGGTGGTCGACGGGAGTTTAAATCAATCATGGTATGCTGCTGCTGCTGCTGATAATGCTGTTGCTGTTGTTGTTGCTGTTGATGATGAACAGAGTCCTGAGTAATGTTACTCATCATTGGTTGAGATTGATCATATGACTGTTGAGGGGCGTTAACATTGCTCATCAATGGCTCATGTTGTTCTTGAGGTTGAGGATTCTGATATTCAGATTGATGAGGATAATAGGGCGTTGATGGCGATACAAAATTTTGGCTGGAGGACGGCGACGGTGGCACTCTCTGTTGCATGTCAACTTGATCCATGGGAATACTGGGATTTCTTGCTGGATTTTCTGAAGTGTTGTCATTTTGCATATTCCTCCCTTGTAAAAAGTTATGTTCTTGTGGATTCAAAAACTGACCCAACACACTACTGGTCTTTCCAGGATCACTATTCCATTCCTGCTGATTCCCTTGCGAGTGTTCTTGAATTTGATTGGTCATTTGGTCAACATGACTTTGTTCTAATTGGCTGTTTTGAACACCTTGCTTAGGATCTCTCTCCTGATTAGGCATCGGATTGTCAATTTGCTCTGACATTTCGACTGACCCCTCTGGTGATTTCCACTCTTGCTGTAATTGTTCATCGGTTAAGTTCCTATTAGCACTGTGCATCGGGTTTGGTATTCTTATTATTTTGGCCTCATGCCCATCAATAGATGGAGAAAATTTGCCCGGTTCACAGTCGACTGTATGAAGCACAAACTTTTGTGACCCTGTGCCTATGGTTCTTGGTTGCCCAGCATCTACCTCTGTACTATTGGTATCAGTACCATCAGATACTGGTACCACTGGTACATTGGTTTCAGTTGCCTCACCAGCTGCAGCCCCGGCAGCAGCCCCAGCACCGATAGTGGCCCCAACAGCAACAGCAGCTCCAGCCGCAGCAGCGGCTCCAGCAGCAGCTGCAGCGGCAGCGGCAGCAGCAGCCCCGGCTTCTTTAGCCGATGCCTCCTTAGCAGCTATCATTTCTTTCTTTGTTCGTCTCTTGCGAGGCCTCTTATCCTTATCTGTATCTCCTTCTTTAGGTTCTTTCTTCTTTCGCTCTCTCTTCTTTTTCTCCTTAGGTGGTTTTGACTCATCACTATTGGCATTAATATCAGCAGATGCATCTTCAGTCTTGCCATCATCATTGGTTTTATCTGATTCATTTGTCTTCTCTGCACCATCACCCTCTTTTGTCTCATCTGTCTTTTTTGTTCGCTTTTTGTACTGTCTTTTCTTGCGCTCTGGTTTTTGTGAATTATTGGTGCTTTCTGTAGGCTGGTTTTGAGTTTCAGATTTAGTTGATTGCGCATTACTGTCTGCCATATTTTCATTCATGCCATCTATGTTCGAAATGATGTCCTGCGATAAAACAGGTTCTGCATTGTTGTTTATTTTTGAGTCGGTAGAACTAGGAGCAGCAGCAGTGTAATCTTTTGTGGGGCTACCTGTTACATCATCTGCTGAATTTGTGACACTGTTGTTCTTTGTGTCAGTGCTTTTCACAGTATCACTAACATCAGATTTACTCTGTGTATCTATTTCAGGTTTAGAATTATTATTGCTCGCTGACTTGTCACTGTCATCTGTGACACTGTTTTTCCTTCGTTTTTTCGGATTGGTTTTATCTTTAGCAGGTTTATCCTTCGCAGATTTATCCTTAGCAGGTTTGTCCTTAGCAGGTTTGTCCTTAGCAGGTTTGTCCTTAGCAAGTTTGTCCTTAGCAGGTTTGTCCTTTGTTGCTTTCTCCTTCGCAGGTTTTCTTGGTTTACCTTTATTAGTCATTTTGGTATCAGTTTTTGAATCAGTTTTTGAATCAGTTTTTGAATCAGTTTTTGAATCAATTTTTGAATCAGTTTTTGAATCAGTTTTTGAATCAGTTTTTGAATCAGATTTTGGAGGGGACAACATACTAACATACTTTTCAAATCCTTGTTGAAAATTTTTAGTTTCCTGTCTGAATATAGATGGTTTAGCAGTACCATCTGCGCCCTCCTTTTCAGAAGTATTTGTTGTGTCACCATTATTCTTACTATTCTCAACAGAGCTATTTTCTTTTGTTTCATCTTTGTCGGTGCTTTTATCATCTTTATCCTTCTCTTCATATTCATAGTCACTACAGTGAGGACTTGACTCAGCACTACTACTCTGCATCATGGTGTGAACAGACATCTCCATTTTAGCACGACTTGCCATGGTATTTCGCGACGTGTGACGAAGAGGCGTGCGACGTATCCCGCGTATCTCTCGGTAATAATCCGCTGTAGTGAAATCGTCGTCATCTGTCTCAGAATCATCCCCGGTGTCAGGAAAGTGTAAATCCATAAACTTGTCAAAAGTGCCTTCCACAGTTTCTGCCATTAAGGTGTATTCTAAAAGAAAGGAAATATTTGATGAGCAAATTAATGACATTTGTCTGTATTCTAAAATAAAGGAAATATTTGATGAGCAAATTAATGACAATTATCTTGACATCGCAAATAATTTGCCAACTAAAGTCCATAAGGACTACAAGAAGGAATGGAATATTAAGATGAAAAGTCCACATGCAAAGTTACAAATTTGAAGTGTTAGTGAATAAAGCTTTCATAAAGACACTTAAGCAAGTATTGTTACAATTTCAAGCCATTGTCATGTAATTTGTGTTGGTTTATCTTAACTAGACAAACTCTGATAAGGGTGTTTATTGTGTTCCACATCTGAACTTTTCATAGCTTCAGAGAGCTAGGTGGTAGACTGTCTCAAGTTACCCAACCCAACCTAAGTGGACATCCTTGCCAACGTGGATATTTAGTAGACTTTAAGATCTTTGACCTTGATTTATGGTCAAAGGTCATATGTGTTGTGGTAGACTGTCTCAAGTAACCCAACCCAATTTGCTGAGATCAGATATAAGTTAATACTCATTGATCATTGTTGATTATATTTATGGTAAAATATGGGATATCAAGATACCAAGGCACACTGACCAAAGATTTAAGCATTGTGATGGATACCAACTTCTTTTTTGTTGAAAGAAATAACAGAGGGGGTAATCTAACAAGCATTATGGAAATGGTGCTAGACTTTATAAACAAGTAACAGGATAAAGTATAACAACATTGTTTAGGCGACACACATGTTCTCAGGTAGGGTCAGTCGAGTGTTGGTTTTGTTTTGGGTTTTTTGTTAAGGGTTTATTGTTCAAAATTTGTGTGACAATTTAGGAGATTTTTTTTTTTTTTTCAAAATAAAACAAAATTTGTTGTGTTTTTTGCGTCGCCTTAAGCAAGATGAGTTAGGATGTATGCTGCCTTCAGATGTTGCCCTAACAGTGCACGAAATATGATTGTTTGCCAGGACTAGAAAGTATGATGACCATAGAACTGCTGACATACATTGTCAGACTGGACAATTTCTGGATTACAAGAATATATTTTTATTGGAAGTAACTGCCTAGCAGTTTTGTCACTTTAACTGACGGCGAACGGAGTAAGTGTAGCGAACGAAGTCCAGTGGATCATGGCATGGGATCCAGAGGCCTTCTTTAGGTTTTTTTTAATGCACTTTGAGGGTTCCTGCCACATAATTTCTTGTTTTAAGAGGCAGTTTAATGATTTTATCCACAAATTGTTTTTTAAAAAATTAAAAATAAATTAAAAACCCTTTTTTTTTTAAACTCGGCAATCGCAGTGCCGGCTACACCCCGACCGGCATCGACCGGCTTAGTGACAACCCTGCTGCCTAGTCCGTATGGACTGAAACCTATCCGCTTTATAATTTTCCATTATTATTATTATTATTATTCAATATTGAAATACCATTACAAAATTGCATTACTAGTTACGTTATAATTGACATAACTGCTACCTAAATATTTAGATTAATCCGTACTGCACTTTGTTACCCTTTTGTCTCTCATTTTCATCATTTGGGTCCTCCCATGACCATAAAACACAATCCACATTATTTATTTTTTTCTCCTTATTTCTTCAAGTTACTTACCACTTCCTGGTCCATTGTAGTCCACACAATTCTGAAATATCTGATGCATGTCATTGATAAACTAAAAGGAAGAAGAGCGAAAAAACACACAGTTAGTGGCAACAGTAGCATATCTCCCGGGGGGTCAAAGGGCAGAATGCCCCCCTGATGGCTTTGACCGGGAAGAACAGCTCGAACTACCGTGCTAAAAAAGGTGGAAATGATTTTTTGATTTGTCTATAAATACAGTGCATGGGTTGGTGCGAGGGCACCAATTTGTGTCCGGTGGGTTTTGATAGCACTGTTGCTTAGTTATCGAGCTCATTTTTTCGCGCCTGTTTGGAAACCCCACGTCTCGAGCCTGTCCCCCCCCCCCCCCAAATGATCGTAATATTGGCCTTTGTTTACATTTAGACATTGCTTTGCACGCTTTTGCTTCCTGCGTCTGCCTCGCATGCATTATTACGCACGGAAAAATTTAGCGCACGTCGCAATGACTCAAACTTACCAAAACAACAATTTTAAATTGCTAAAAGAACGGGAAATGATTGCTTCCGATAAGTAACTTATGATGGTTATTAATGATAGAATACATATAAACGTAGGTAAATAATAGAGAAATGTGAAATTCAGTTTTTGAAACAAGTGCCGGGTCTACACTGCCATTAATTTCGCTAATTTCACTAGGAGATCCAATTCGCCAAATATATTATTAATATTAGTTATATCGTCGCTGTTCTGACATACCAGCACATGTGCCATTTTGGGCAAAATGAGTTAAGTTGCATTTTATGATCTACAAGTAAAACTCTTTATTCTCCAAAAAAATTGAGACAAAAAGGTATTTAATTAATGAGATACCGCACTAATTAGTGTCATATGCCAGGGTTTTAACATAATACCGGCATGAAAACCTCATTTTGTATTCTGACATACCGGCACATCACGATATTCTACCATAGACCACCGTGTAACTACATACCGGCATATCACTGGCATATCGCTGTAGGACTGTCTGACATACCGGCACATGACTTTTATGACATAATTACTCCTAATTAATAATTGCAATTTGTTGTTGTAACATGCTCATAACAAACATAAGTATATATCTATTAGTGTTCTTTGGCAATGATAGTGACATTTGATGTAAATGCTCTTTAACAAGTCTTTAAAAATTGGAAAATTTTCAAACACGATTTTCTCAAAACGCTATTTTTCGTGATGTGCCGGTATGTCAGAACAGCGACGATATATAGGAAGATGATACAATTTAGTGAAATTAAATTGCTGCAAAAACTTGACTAAATGCTAAATTCCTACATTAAATTGCTGTGAAATTAATTTCTTTTACAGTTTGTCGGACTATGGCCAGGGGATGTGCCACAGGTCCTTGCATATTTACCTGATTGATTTTTATAACATATTTTTATGGACTTTTTCAATTTGTGTGAACCAATTCCTTTACTTTTTCGATCAAAATTGAGATAGATAGATAGATACCTGATTAACGTTATAATCTTATATTTCCCCGGCAATATTGATAATTCCCCAGCAGTATTGTTGGCTTGAAATGTGTCTCTTTTAAATTTCAACAATAATTGGACTCAATTTTGTTTACAATGCACTTTCATAGACTTGAAATCCTGGATTTGAAAATCAAAACAAAAACAAACAAAGGTCACAGCATTGTAGTTGTCCTACCTCCTCTTTGTCTGCATAAACTTTATCGTTGAGTTTTCGTTCCATTGTTGTCAGATCCATGGGATATTTGACTATATTATAGTAGCCAGGCGCATAAGTCTCACTAACTGATTCCAGAAACGGCCAAGAGTCTGGGTGAGTCTTAACGGAATCCAACACTGTGTGAGTAACATATTGACAGTATCAGTTACTATTACAAATAGGGATGTATTTTTTGTATATTTTACTATGTGCCATGTTTATTTAAGAAAGTAAAAAGATCACAAATTATCACAATCCCCACTAAAAAGAAAGTAGAATACAGAATAGAAACACTGTCATAATTTTGTTGGCAAGATGGCGGACAGTTTATCCAAGAAAACAGAATAGAAACACTGTTGTAATTTGGTCGTTGGCAAGATGGAGGACGTTTTATCCACACAACTCGGTGGTAGATCGTCATTTGTGAATAGACAAATACCACAAATACAGTTACCATGATCTGTTATCATTGGAATATTTTCCCATCAGCATTTTATTCATCTGACTTTGGTGTACACTGTAACTTGTAAGTTGAAATTCAACACAGAACATGAACCTATCGTGAGTGACACAGTTTACTTCCAGGTCACGATCACACACCTAATAGCTGAATATGAATGATTCAGAGACAAAAGATAAGAGTCTTCTATAGTTAAACATATAGTGACTACCATCCGCAAGTTGTAACATGACTTGGGCAAAAATAATTTAGAATTTCATCAAGAATCAGTTAATTCATTCTTGCATAAACTCTCAACAAAATTGCAATATTCTAAAAAAAGTTAAAAATTATATGGAGAAAATCCATGAAATTGTGTCAAATTAATTTGTGCTAATCCATCCAGATTCTCTCAATAAGCTGAAATTCTACCATTGGAGTCATATGAAAGGATATTAATCACCACAAGAAAATATAGTTATCATATCAAATTATAATAACATTGAATAAAATATGGAGAGAATCTGAGGGCCTTCACAAGTTGACTCACATTTTAAGCAAATTTAGTTTTTGGTGGCAAAACAAAGAAATGGGATAGCTCACCATTTTAAGGTGTAACAAAAGCCTTTAGCATATGTGCTCCTTATCACACTTACGAAGCTATGGAGTTATATATTATAGTAACAAATCAAATCTTTAACATTTCACACTCGTCTCAAAAAAATAGCAATTTACACCCAATTGGTTTTCATCACATTGTGTAGAAGATCTAAACAATACACTACTTGCACAGAACAGATGGAACCTTCGAAAGCGGGGCTCTCCCCATTTGATCAGTTCCGAGCACATGAAGTGGGAAATTTAATTGTCATTCCGAATGTGACTAGCCTATACCCTCCATGATGGTAGGCCCAATCCATTGCTATACCGTTCCAGTCGGTTTATTGGATACACTCTATGGCCTGTATTACCACTCACCCTTCATTAGTCCAAGATGTGTCTCTTCATCATCATCTTCTACGCTACTTCTCCACCTCTGTGAATAACTGGACTTCAGTTCTCTCTGTAATTCTTCAGGAATAGGTTTTCCTTCACGGATGTATTCCAAACGTTTCTCTCTCAAAAGTGCACGTCTAGCACGAGCTACAAACAAAACATAAGGCCGTATACATTAGTTTAAGCAGAAAATATCTTTTAAATGCTTTCCATAATACACTATCTTAGGCTAGTATTTTAAGTGTGAATTTATCACTGATTTAAGATATTCCACTTCCAGCCTTTAATATCCTAATATTTTAAGCCAAATCAAGCTAAGTGTATGTCTACTGAATGCCAAATATTAACTCTAACCTTTCCATGCATCATCTAACATGCTGGCTTTTCACCAGGTTAATCTGAAATGGCACATGGGCAAATGTGACCCTCCAGCACCAAGGGGTCCTAAAGTCAACAGACCATGTTCTAAGATATGGCCCAATCAACATTTTAATAACCAAAAAGGCATTTTCAATGGAATTATTGATTTTGTACTACCTATGTTACAAGCATAGACATGTAATACATCATTGTGAAGCTGATTTTCAGAAAATTATACCTAACTTTACATCCCATTTGTGGCGGATTGTCAAAAATTATGAAACTGTCATACATTCATTCAGTCATGAACCTGAGAAATAAACACTGAAGATGGCTTAATTGAACGGTACCAATTATTGACTGCAAATTTTCTTGATACAACATGATCATGTAATGTTGGGCCTGTCAAGATGGCCACTGGTGCTGGGCAAACCTCGAATGGTAAAATTAGAGTTTTCTATATTCCTGACACATACCTTCTGCTCTTCTCTTGTTGTCCCGTTCCTGTTCTTCTTCAGTCTTCTGCATATCCAACGCCCTCAGACGCTCTTTACGAGCTTGACGCGCCTGATTAAGAGCTCTACGACTAGCTTCCATTTCAGCTTTCTTGAGTAATTCTGTCTTCTCCTAGAGGGTATATATAAAAGGCATGACGTAATATTTCATGATAAGGGAAATCAGTCCTCAAACAGGGTGTCTTGCCTGTTTGAAGTTCATGGTTTGCTGTTCTAAATAAATAACAAGCTTAATTATGTTTTTGTTACTTTAAAAACAAAATAGATTCAGCCATACACATTAATATTATAATGCTGGATATCAAATGACACTTTGCTTTGAAAAATTGAATGTAAAAATGATTAAAGTAGTGCATATTAATATTTGTTTTCTTTATTTTTAAGCATTTTATATATCTGCCAATATTTCAAATGGGGAAAAATTAATATAGAATGTTTGGCAATGAGGCTATTCATGTACAGGGTGTCCCAAAAGTGTTGATACCTTTTTAAACTTTGTATCTCTCTTAAAATATTTTGCAGTACCGAAATGAAAACGTGTTTTGATAGAGAAAACTTGCACAATTATTTTGATACCCAACCTGACCCCTCTTAAAAATCCGCTAAAAGGTTTGGCAACATAACTCGCATACCATACAATTATTCAACTTGCAGGACTCATGGTGTATGTTGCTGTAATCACATGTTGCATGTTACACACATTTTATTCATGTGGATTTTTTTTCTGAAAGGCTTTCCTTATTACATTTTGTGCAAATCATTAATATTTAGAAAACCTTTTTTCTCTTCACTACGTCTTTCCCTCTCTCGCTCCGCTCCCTCCACTTTATTAGCTCATTATTATACTCGTTTATATTAAGGTGCAGTTTTACAGCTCGGAAAACTTTCATCTGTACGTTGGCAACACAGTTGGCTGTTATTGTAAGTTTGGTACCAAATATGTCTTTATACTGCGAACTATTTTACCTGAGATATAAAGCCTTAAAAAGTTATCAGAACTTCTGGGACACCCTGTATACAAATGACGGAAAGGACAAAATGGGATAGCCTGTGATGTGCACAATCCTGCACACACATCACAATGGCATTTTTGGGGTGCAAATGACTGCATCTTACAAAATAGATGTCTCAGACTATGATGGAACATAATTTGATATACAAAACATTTTAATTTCACTACAAATATCTCACCTCCTCTTCCTGTTTTACCCTTAGTGTGACAATTCTGTCTGATAAACGTCTAGGTGCCATATCTAATAGCCTCTTTCTCAGGTCACGTTCCTATAAGCAAACCATTACTCATTATTTTTAAGAAAATACATAAAAACTGGTACTATACTCTATTTGGCTTCCTCTGGACAGTGACGTAACTTAACAGGCGCAGCTTTTACGCACGTGTATGCATCTTCCGCCTTTCAACGCTCGTGTGTATACGCCAGCACCACGAGTAGTGGCGCGTGTTATGTGCTGCAATTAGTAGAATACGTGGTTACGTCACTGTCTTGTGATGGCCAAATAGACTATAACATGTTTGGTTAATAACTGAAACTTGGAACAAATCTCTCTCAATCAGCATTGGACCTAATGGTAAATGGAAGAATGTATTAAGCCAAATAGCACAATGCATGGTCCAAATATTCAATATACCCTCTATGACTGACTAAAGGAAGACAGAAAACACACACACACCCCTATGATATCCAATCTTATGACACACAAAGTAAACACACATCGCATAATTTCAAGATTCCATAGCTAGCCCCATAAATCTCAATTCAATGTAAAGCCATATGTTACAATGAAAGGTCAAAGACTTCAGACTCTGGAATTTGGGGGTGAAAGCTGCATTCACCTTGAAAGGGGAGTCAACACAAACTAAATTCATGGCAGTTACATCTTTATCTTTTTTGATGTTGTGGAGATTGGACATATATAAGCTCTAGATATATTCATAATAATTCTGTAGCGGTTCTTAGTATATAGTGAATTCACTCCCGTTGAAATAATATCTTAACTTTATATAATAATAAACTAACTGTAGATCTCATTCTGTGATTTGTCTTGACCTTTTTGTGACAATTGCTAAACTTACCTTCTCTGCAAATAAAGACTTAATCTCTGGCAAGAAATCATTCAACAGTAGTTTATAAAGTTCACGCTCGCATTTCAGCCTGCTTTTCTTAAACTTCTCAGTCAACTGTACCCAATCCTCCTCAGTGTGACAAATCAGATGCCATCTTGGCGCCTCTTCAAGATCATCATCACTACTCTCATCACTTGTTACTGGAATACTAGTGGCTGTTGAGGGCGTTGCAGAAGTTTCCTCTGTGTTGGTTGTGTCCTCTGAAACTGAAGCTTCCTCCTTGACAATTTTAGTCTTGCAGACTTGCTTTGCCGGCGGTGCTCCGTCACTCTCTGCAGTACTTTCAACTTCTTCTTTTACTTTTTTGCCTCTTGGAGATCGAGCCACTTTTGGTTCTTGCTTAACAGCCTTTTTGTCTTTTGGAGTGGTGACAACTTCTTCCTCCTTTACTTTCTTAGACCTACTTCTTTTTGTAGGAGTTTGTTCTTCCTCTTCTTTAACCTTCTTAGACCTGCTTCTTTTTGCTGGAGGTTTCTCTTCCTCCTCCTCCTCTTTAACCTTCTTAGGTGTTCTTCCTCGTTTCTTTGGCTGCGATTCTTCATCTTTGTCCTTGTTTGCTCGACCACGTTTCTTTGGTGTTGTGGCAGTGACATCATCATCATCACCATCATCTGGTGAATTTTTCAGTTTTATCAATGGTTGATCATCACTCTCCTCATCGGCACTGGCCTTGCCAACCACATCCTGATCTAAAGCATCTGCATCATTTGCACAACTTACGGTAGTTTGAGACTCTTTCTGGGCTTTCTTATCTGCAGCCTTACCACGCTTTTTAGGAGGCATCTTTTCATTGTCTTTTGAGTCATTCTTTTGTGCAGACCCTTTCTTCTTAGTTCTTTCATTTTCATCATCACTGCCATCCTCTTTCGACCTTTTCTTAGGTGTCTTTCCCCTTTTCTTGGGGCTCTCCTCATTCTCCTCCTCTACTTTCTTGGCCTGTCTTCCTTTTTTCTTTGACTTATCCGTCTTATCCTCTTCCTCCTCAGCAGACTTTGCTTTCTTGCCACCACGTTTCTTAGGTTTTGCCTTTTCCTCATCCTCATCATTTGACTGCTCATCTTTGCCTTTCTTAGATTTCGGTTGCTTGGCATTCTTTCCCTTTCTGCCTCCTTTAGGTTTGGGATCTTCTTCTTCATCTTCACTTTCACTGTTTGTATAGAAATGATACAAATATGGAATAAGAATGTGCAACAAATTAGATTGTACGGTTGTACCACATGTTGTTAACATCTCATTGGCATCATCCTTAACATTTTATAACATGGACCTTTTTGAGCACTATTTTATAGCATCACAACTTCAAGGTACAGTCACAGATATAATTCTAAAAAGCTTGCATGTGCATCAGTTGTTGAGCCCCAATCCCCGTGACCAAAAGCTTGACGACACTTGAGAGACCTTTTCAATGTTAATGCAAAATAATTGTGTGTTAATATATAGAGAGAGACCACACCAATCCCGCTTCCCTCAACAAAATTGAGACTTTGATTTCAGAACTGAAAGAGTTTTCCTGAAGATGTTACGAGTAAAAATAGTGATTTATTTACCACACCTCAAGTTACTGTTTCAATGGAACCAAAAGAAGCAATCTAGCTAATTTTGGAGTAAAACTGTTTGTGATGTCTTATAATAACGATCTAAGGAACAACAAAAAACAATACTGGATGACACACCTGCACTAACTGGCATGCTGTAGGTGGTTTATACACGCACATACATTGTCATTTCATTTGCACCTTCACTAACTGGCATGCTGTAAGGTGGTATATACATTTGTACATGTGTACATTGTCATCTCATTTGATCCTTCACTAACTGGCATGCTGTAAGGTGGTTTATACATGTGTTCATTGTCATTTCATTTGCACCTTCACTAGCTGGCATTCTGTAAGGTGGTATATATAGTTTATATACATGTGTACATTATCATTTCATTTGCACCTGTACTAACTGGCATGCTGTAGGGTGGTATAATACACATGTACATTGTCATTTTATTTGCAGTCTGCACTAACTGGCATGCTGTAAGGTGGTATACATGTACATTGTCATCTCATTTGCACCTTCACTAACTGGCATGCTGTAAGGTGGTATACATGTACATTGTCATCTCATTTGCACCTTCACTAACTGGCATGCTGTAAGGTGGTTTATACATGTGTTCATTGTCATTTCATTTGCACCTTCACTAGCTGGCATTCTGTAAGGTGGTATATATAATTTATATACATGTGTACATTATCATTTCATTTGCACCTGTACTAACTGGCATGCTGTAGGGTGGTATAATACACATGTACATTGTCATTTTATTTGCAGTCTGCACTAACTGGCATGCTGTAAGGTGGTATACAGGGTGAGTCAAAAAGAAGTTGTACGAAAATGAATATTTGTTTTTAAAATATATATACCAAACAAATTTGACAAACCAATGAGGCACGTTTTCAAAGAGCAACTAATTCCGCTTATAAATATGACAAAAAGAATCATTGTTTGGTCTATTTTTAATCAAATATTTATTTACGTACAACTTCTTTTTGACTCACCCTGTATACACATGTACATTATCATTTCATTTGCACCTGTACTAACTGGCATGCTGTAAGGTGGGTTATTTTATACACATTACATTATCATTTCATTTGCAGTCTGCACTAACTGGCATGCTGTAGGGTGGTATATATACACATGTAAATTGTCATTTTATTTGCAGTCTGCACTAACTGGCATGCAGTAAGGTGGTATATACACATGTTCATTGTCATTTCATTTGTAGTCTGCACTATCTGGCATGCTGTATGGTGGGTTATACAGATGTACATTGTCATTTGCACCTGCACTAATGGCATGCCATAAGGTGGTATATACACATGTACATGTGTACATTGCCATTTCATTTGCACCTTCACTGTCCTGAGATAGATCATCAAGTACGGCATCGGTTTTATTGCATTAACTCAAATTCTCAATAATATCCCAGAAGGACTTACCTTTCTGCTTTATCTTTCCTTTGTCGTTTTTGTTTATTTTCTTTCTCTTTCTTCGGCTTCTCTTTCTTCACTTTGTCTTTCTGTTTCAGTTTCCTCCTGGCTGCTTGTAACTCACGTAATTTCTTCCTCTTTTCCTTTAACCTATCATGGTAAAAATAATATTTATATATTTTAAACATAATCAATATATATATTCACTTACATTTTCCTAATTATTTCACTATTGTAGCAATGTCAAGCCTTATTGTTTAGTAGGTGTAAATACTGCAATGTCATTGGTTAACCCGTATGAATCTGATCCATATCGTGTAAACAAGAAAGTCAAACCACACGATATTCCATATCGTCGATTAACCGCGTACCAGCATTTATGCGATATGATCGGTAAGATATTACCACAGCTTTTGCGATTGCTACGATAAGTAAATATTAATAAACAAACAAAATGATGGATGATTTAAACAGAACTGAATCGATTTATGTTACATTCTGAGGCCGAAATAGACCGCAAAAAGGTCTAATCCACACCGAAAAATAAATTATCTTCATATATACATAACCGGGCATGTTTTTTGCAATGATTTTATGGACAGAGGTGACGGCGCAGAGCCTGTAAACAGGTTGTGTTAACTTCGGGGGATTTTACAGAGGTAGGAAGGGAAGAGAATTCAGCGCCTTGTTTGAAGTATAATTTAGTGTATGGAATTCAATATGCGCATTCTATGTATTTTGGCAATTATGGCGGCCATTTTGGAGGCCATCTTGGATTTGAAGATTGTTATCGAGATGGGATATATTAATTATTTAGATGCAAGTCGTAAACACAACATTTCATCCCTCATATGACCGAGATGGTTGATATACTATGCGTCAGTCATTTTTCCAACATTTTATATAGAGTGATATATACATAAGCTTAGGGATTTCCCGTGATTTTTTAGGTGAAAACCGTGGGATGTTTTTGTGAAAACCGTGATTTCCCGTGATTATTGAGATTTCAAGAAGAAAAAAACGTGATTATTGAGATTTCAAGAAAAAAAACCGTGAAATTCCGTGATTTATACGGAGCGGTCATATTTTTAAGTATTAGAAAAAGCCACCGTAACAACTACCAATTTACGGTGGCTTAGGCGGCCTTTCTGCTTTGTTTTGATGTATACACATTTCGTTAGAAATATCGTAAGTAAGTAGTCATAAAACCTATATTTTTCGTACTAAATGCAGACAAAATGTTTTGTACATTGTTGAAATTAATAATAAAGCTGTTTTGCGCAACCATTTGTACAAATATAGCCCCCAAAAACATTTTAAAAATACTTTTCATGTTACGTTTTTTAAGTTACTGTATGCACAAAAAAAAAAATTTCCTTGCGAGGTCATGATGTGACCTGAAAACATGTAAATATTTATAGTCGCACGCACGCACCAGGAGTACACAAACCTCATCTCAACCAATCGGAGAACCCCGATCTATTTACAACATTATTATTGTAATTTATTCATCATCACATGATTTATTGTTATCAATGAATTTTGTTTGCATTTTGCAATGGTGGCGTCAACCACGTGCGTGCATTTTCAATACGATCGATCGTCCAGTTGATGGAAAATGCTATGATAATTGTATGCAATCGATATGAATGAATCATCACCATTGAACGCCCTGGATTAACTTTTTATCGACTAACATAACAACCTTTCTGAAGGGGGTGGCGTTGTAAACAATCTCTTCGTTCTTTTGAAGTTGGGTTTGAATTTGAAGTAGGCATATTTCTTTAGAAGAAGACGGGACTTTTGTTTATCTCATTCAAATAAATTCGATATTATAAATAATCTATCAATTGAACTTCAATCAGTCGTGTCAAGTAGGCCTAGAGATAAATGCACCTACACAATTGTACGTCGAAATCGTCTTGAAAGGAAATATTTCAATAGGAACTCGGACATTTTATTTTTGTTATTAAATAAAACTGTAAAAATTGGCTTGTCATCTGAACACATCGAAATACTGATGAAATCGACCAGTGCATCAACTATTTTACGATCCAGAAATCCAAAAACACAGTTCCAAATACGTATTTGTAATAGGCAAGCGAAGTTCTCACAATAAATGAACCTAGAAATTGGTGCAATTCCCACGCTGGCATTTAATAAATGAAGCTCAGAATTAGAGACACGGTTCAAAAGGTCAACTTAATACTACGCATACTATAATACGTGGAGGCGATGACCTGTGAATCATGCCGTAACACGCGGTTATGTATCCCAGGGTGCACTGCACTGAATGATACAGTTATTAAACTCCCTGAGCTGCCGAAAAATGGTTCTGTGAGCATGTCATGTGCGATCGCGATATGAAATGATTGTAGAATAAAATAAGAATGATTTGCGCCCGGGATTTGCCACTTGTCGGACAATTATCGCGGCTGAAATAACAACTCCGCGATTTCACGGAACTGTTTACAAAATCCGTGATTTAGCATGAAAACCGTGAATTTTGCCGTGAATACCGTCATCACGGGAAAGCTTTAGATATACACACGTAACTTTGATGTCACACAGCGACTTGTAGGAATAAAAAGCCAACGGTGATTTATTATGTTGAAGATTAATATGTATAGATTGCATTTATATGTGAATTTTTAAAATTGGTTACTTGACGTAAAATAATTCCCATTTTTAATTTGACACATAATTTGAGCTATTTTTCATGAAAAACACATGTTTGATCCCATTATCCCTAACTCTACCCCCCCCCCCCCCCCCCCACTCCCCCCCCCCCCACTTTTTCAGAATATTTTCTTCAACGCGGAAAATCGACAAAATATCCCCCCGATCCCCCCCGGGATTTGATCCAGGGACCTCTCGCACCAGGGGCGAGGGATTCCACACTTCACCACGGCTGTCAAGCACAGTCTGGGCAGTGTATTGCCCAGACTGTATGGAGTGGGTCCATTTTTTCATCAAAAATCTTCCATGCCGGGTGGTACCAACGTGCCCAGTCGTGGTATTTTGGGGTATATGGTAGTGTTAGGGTTATATTAACAAAACTTAGAAAATTTTTGAAGAAAAACAAATTCAAAAAATTGCTTTTTAACCCTAACTCTACCCCCCACTTTTTTCAGAATTTTTTCTTCAACGCAGAAAATCGACCAAAATATCCCCCCGGGATTTGATCCAGGGACCTCTCGCACCAGAGGCGAGGGATTCCACACTTCACCACGGCTGTCAAGCACAGTCTGGGCAGTGTATTGCCCAGACTGTATGGAGTGGGTCCATTTTTTCATCAAAAAACTTCCACGCCGGGTGGTACCAACGTGCCCAGTCATGGTATTTTGGGGTATATGGTAGTGTTAGGGTTATAAAACAAAAGTTACAGAAGCTAAACTAAATGTAATGCACATGTTATATTCTCTATAGATATACTAAGATGATACTGCAGCGTAAGTGTCTTGTGCAAAATCATTTTGCAGTTGGAGGGGTTTAAACTAAAACTATCTGTTTCTGAATATAGGCTAAAATGGTCGAAATTGGCAAATTTAGGGTGTTTTGATCTAGAAACACCCCGACTAGCGATGAAAGATTTATCCCCATCATATGAGATGGTTCATCATAACTGATGTGTGGACGAAATATGAAATGATTTCTCCAGCCTTCATCCCGAGATGTGACTGGGTTTTACAAATAAGCCTTCTTAATAGCATACTTAATTAGCCAAAGTCAAAAACACCTTTTTTAATTTATAGCTGAGATGTAATCCTAGTAAACCTGGAAATCAGATATGTTGCGCATAATCCTAATTCTGATATTTTTGTATGAGCAAAAAAATAGAAAACTTTATAATTATATTTCCTTATTTATTTATTTAATTTGCATAATTGATATTCAAAAAAATAAACATAACCATAACTTTAATAATGGCTTGAGACCTACCTATCAAATTAAAAACATTAAGACATAAACAACAAAATAGTATCAGCACTTGTTATGGTTTGGCTTTGGTTTTAAAGGATGTATTTAAGCAGTGTGTTTGGTCTTTAGCTTTATTTGTATGTAAACCAATGATTTACCAGACCTGAGTACCTGACCACTATGCATTTGAATTTACCGCATTAGCAGTACATATGCAGTAATATGTGCACGGTAAGGCCTGTGCAGTGGATTGATTATACCAGTCCCCTGTGACCTGGCACCAAAAAAATGAGCATAAAAGTCGCTGGGGGCTGATTTTGAGTTATGGCCTGAAATAGTCAAATTGACAAGGTGAAATCGAAAGTGAGATATTTTCATTTTCCGAAAGATAAACTATTTATGTATCACATTCCTAAGTATTAAGAATATATTTTGGGTCTAAATATGTTTTTTAAGCAATTTTAGAGAGGGCATTTTATTCTTAAATCTCAAGAAATGAACGCAAAGAGAGGACAAATGTCTCGAAATGTCTCGATATTACATTGTTTACATCGTCATTTCTACGGGTTTAAAATAGTATCCCCTATGGCAAATTTGGTATGGCTTTAAAGGTCAGGGCTTTCCGGAGCAATTAATATTAGTTTCAACACTGTAAATTCCCAACTGAACAAATGACAGGCCGTTTAAAGGGGCATTGAGAGATGTATCGATATACTAAATGAGCAAATAACGTAAAGATAATCATCAACATAGCCCAAATCCAAAGTGTCATACAATTCCGACATCGCCTTCACGCAAAATAAGCAAATAACAGCACTTCCGGGTTGAGATTTGCCGCGAAAGCACGCATGTAAAACGATCGCATAACTTCCGAATGCAGCACCTAGTTTCGATATGATCATATCGAAACTAAGAAAATCATGAAATTTTATATGATAAACGGCGACTGTTGGTATTACTTTGATGAAAAAAACTGATTTCCAGGATAATTGAGGGCGCACTCCCATACGTATGTATCTCTCAATGCCCCTTTAATAAGAGGTCTTTTGGCATAAACAATCTTTCGATTAAGTTTTGACAGAATATTTTAGAGACGCTATTACTGACTTTGAAGGCTTTTTCTCCAATTCAATAATTTAGCGGTGATTAACTTCAATTTATCATAATTTCACTTTGGAATGGCCTATTATAACAACTTTGGTGTCTTTTTAAACCTGAGGACATCTACTTTCTGAATATTTAAAAAAATTAAAAAAATTGTTGTTGCGACTTAAACTCTCATTTTGTGGTGCCAGGTCACATATGTGCTTGTTACATCAAAAAAAAGTTTACCCTAATTAAAAAAATCAACAACAAAATTCTGACCACAAAATCAAGGCAAACAAAACTTTAAATGATTGCGCCATTTCTTTGCTATCATCTGGAAAAAAAATCACGCTATTTGATGATACCGTTAAGTAAATATGACTATTTCTGTACAGGAGCTGTTTTTTCACCAAAAACACGGTTTTTAATTTCAAGCTTAACGAGCTTAATAATGTTTACTAGGATTATGATGTAACACATCTTGTTTATTAAAAGAATTAAGTAGACAATAGACTTGTTCAAAATTGTCTCCTAATAGATTAAAACATGAAATATGGATTAAATCGTATCACCACTGTCAGTTAATAAATAAAATAATAATTGCAAGGATTAAATAGTCCGCAAGGGATATTCATAAACATGATAAAACTAGATGAGGATATTGAATAAAAATTGTCACCAGTGACTATTTGATAATGTGAATAATAAACGATATAGTATTTTGATAAAATCAATAAACATAATATTGCACTTATTTTTCGTAAATATGTTCGATTAAGGGGGGACTTAAGGATGTTATTTTGTTGAATTTTGTTAGTGCTGTAATTATTGAACTATTAATCAAATGCATATAAAAGTATACATTTTTGGAAAGGAAATGGATCAGAGAATCCAAATTTGGCATCAATGTTGACCAAAACATTTGATTTTTTGAGAAAATCACAAAAGATCACTTTTTTGAACAAAGCTAAGAAACATAATTGTGAGTTAAAAATGCCCAAATCACTTGATGATGATGTTAAGACACTAATGAAGGGATGATTTATTTATTTTTAACCTAATCCAATATTTTTTGAAATTTTGACAAAAAAGTGTAAACATTTTTTTTGTCCCTTCATTAGTGTCTTAACATCATTATAAAGTGATTTGGCCATTTTTTACTCAAAATTATTTTTGTTAGCTTTGTTCAAAAAAAATTAGGTCAAAAAAGTGAATTTTGTGATTTTCTCAAAAAATCTACTTTTTTGGTCAAAATTTATGCCAAATTTGGATTCTCTGATCCATTTCCTTTCCAAAAATGTATACTTTTATATGCATTTGATTAATAGTTCAATAATTACAGCACTCTTAAAATTCAAAAAATCAAATCAAAAACTCCCTAATCCATTATCCTTGAACCAATCAAAAAATTTCAATGTACACAGTAAGACTAGTAAGTAATAGTCTATCCCTCTCTTTCTCTCTCTACATGTAAAATTTATTCCTGAAAACAATAATATGAATAGAAACCCACTTGATAATCAAGCATCTTGTTTGGTCTTTCTCCTGATCTTTGAGAGTGTGCTTAGGATGGTTGCACTGAGGGACAATAGACAGCTTTAAAGCCTATTGATGACACAATTACCACACTTTAATCATTTCATAACAAAGGAATTGATCCTTTCGCTGTCGGTATTGTAATTTTTTATTGGTTGTATCTCATGAAATATAATGGTCAAGATCTGGAAGCGTGTTAGGACGTTAAATTGGTCACTTTTATTCAAAACAGCGTAAAATAAGTTTCCCTCAACTAATCTAAACCAGATAAAATCCATATTAAAGCTAATTGATTTGTCTTTATACCGTAGTAAATTGTTTTGAAAACAAACGAATACTTTTTTCTAAAAAAAATCACTGAAGTTGAGTAAACTTTTTTTTTACTCACCCTGTATGTATAACTAATTGAACCAAAGGGCATTATGTTGCACTGTATGAAAGACATGGAGAATCTTTCTACACTTAGGATAGGAAATTTATTGAAATACAAATGAAAACTTACTTCTCTTTGCGTTTCACATCCCGCTCATCCTTGGTCAGTTCCTTATCTTCTTTGTAAAGACGAGTGCCATAAAAATACCAATAGAGGGCGCCACTACTATCTTTACCCAAAGGCTCTATTCTAAGATGTTCACCATAGAAATCCTGTTAAAAGTTGATAACAAATACTGCCTTAGTAAAAGTATAAAGTACATGAAATTCACAAAAATATAATTTTAATTATGTAAAACAAAATATTTAAAGTGATGTTCTATCTCATTCTTAATTTTTTCGTTGTTATTTATTAATGGTACTGTGAACGGCTGAATCTGTTACAATTTTAAAGGTTCATAGGGAACTAAACTGCACCAATAAAGTATCTAAACACTTACAAATGGTCAGATTTATCGGACCCTGAAATAGTATGCAAACAAATAATAAATTCATTTGATTCACAATTATCTTCTGCGCATTTTGACACCTCTTTTGTTGCGCTACGATGGTGTTTGGCGGATTTATGGGCACTTGAGTGGCTTAAGGTCGAATTCAAAAGTTGCAAAAGCCCCTATTCAAACAAGAGTGTTGTAATGTTATCTTCTGCACATTTTGACACCTCTTTCGTTGCACTACGATGTTGTTTGCGATGAACATCAGCATTAATTATCAATAACAAAACAAAATGGGAGGCGTAAAGCCGTAAATCAATAATTAATCAATCAATAATTGTCATGGTTAAGGGCAGTGTCAACCCGGCACTTGTTTCAAAAATTGAATTTCATATTTCTCTATTATTTAATACTTTTATATGTATTCTATCATTACCATCATAAGTAACTAATCGAAAGCGATTATTTCCCGTTCTTTTGGGTGATTTTAAATTGTTGTTTTGGTAAGTTTGAGTCAGGAAAAGGCGCATGGTTATTTGGCGGGAATTTAAGCGGAGTTCCGCGCTTTTCAAATGCTGCGACAGCTGTTCGATCATTGCGTCACGCGCTGAAACTTCCCGCGCGTAATACTAGATGCGCCGCTTAATATCCGCGACGTAGACGCGAAAAACAAAAGAGCGCAAAACAATGTCTAAAAAATGTAAACAAAGGCCAATCTTACGATCATTTAAATTTCAGTTTTCTTCCAATTTCTTCACATTGTGACAATATAAATTGAATCTGATAGTTTATAATGATTGTTCATAATAGTATACTCGCTTCTTAGGTCACACGCCCCTGTATTCCGTGAACATTTAGCTTTAAATGGTGGAAAATGTCAATATTTTTACTAAATCGATGTTTTCTAGAAGTTCAAATTTGAAGGAATTTTACGAATTTTCAGACAACATAACTAAAAATATATCAAACTATCAGGTAAGCTTTTACTACCATTGTGTAGAGGACTTTCAGCGCTAGGAGGCAATTTTTTTCTCTTTCGATTATGGATTTTAAACTCGAGATATGCATCCATTTCTAGCAAAATGTATGCAAAAAAACACGACTTTTACACTTTTCCGATGTTTTTAGCAATATTTCCAAAACCAAGCCTTATTTTGGTAAAAGAAAAAATTGCCTCCTAGACAAAATTGTCTTGTATACAAAAATGTATATTAGAACAAATTACCATTTTTTATTTTTTAGTTATGCTGTCTGAAAAATTTGGGGTAAAAAAATCTCTTTTTGGTTCATTTCTCAAAATTTAGTTTATTTAGTATCACATTGATATCACCATCGGATTCCTTATCAAATTTCCTTTGTAAAAATGTATACTTTTATGTACTTTTATTCAATATTCTCAAACTTAGAAGCAAAAGTTGATCATCAAAATATTAGGGTTGACACTTCCCTTAACCCTAACCCCACTAGACCATACAAAATCATCCAAAATAAAACTATCTCCACGCGCGTGCTGCTGCATTGGCTCGATTACGTCACCTACCGCAGGCATATGTGGCCACGAAGTTTGTGGCCGCATGTGCGCTGGGGAGTTAGCTCAGTTGATAGGGGCACAGACTTGGGTGCGAATGGTCCCGGGATCGACTCCCGGGGGGTGCTCGGTGATTTTTCGGGTTAAAAAAATGGTACTTTTTCCCCCTCCCCCCGATACACGCAAAAACATAGCCGTGGGAGTTAGGGTTAATTAACACAATTTTTCAATGTTCCATAACCATAACCCCACTAGACCATACAAAATCATCCAAAATAAAACTATCTCCACGCGCGTGCTGCTGCATTGGCTCGATTACGTCACCTACCGCAGGCATATGAGGCCACGAAGTTTGTGGCCGCATGTGCGCTGGGGAGTTAGCTCAGTTGATAGGGGCACAGACTTGGGTGCGAATGGTCCCGGGATCGACTCCCAGGGGGTGCTCGGTGATTTTTCGGGTTAAAAAAATGGTACTTTTTCCCCCTCCCCCCGATACACGCAAAAACATAGCCGTGGGAGTTAGGGTTAAGTAAACAGAACAAATTGGTGTCTTTTGTCTTGATTTTGTCTGTGTGTGATGCTTGTGTGAGTTCCCTTCTGGAATTAACTGTGAATTTAATTAATTAATTATTTTTTTGCATACTATTTCAGGTTCCGATAAATCTGACCATTTGTAAGTGTTTAGATACTTTATTGGCGCAGTTTATATGATTTGTTTCAGTTGCACAATATCTTGGCATTCATTATGTTTTGCACTGAATGAAGGATTGGCAATATTTCGAGGAGGAGCAAGGTTAAAGACATCAAATTTAAGGAAGTAAACTTATTCTTAAAATAAGAACAAAGAAGCATTTCATAGTCATGGACGTATCATCAAATATTACTAATAGATAATATCTTTTTATGGTCTTAGAAGTCGCAGTATTGTTCATCGTCTCTATTGAAAGGTTGTAACATCATTATATAGTCAAAGAGCACTGACCTTTAATGCGGTTACATCAGGTGCATCTAGCCGGTAATCACAGAGAGCATTCATGATCTCAACTTTCATGAGTGTTGACAAAGATTTGAATGTGGTGTCCTCATTGCTTAGAGGATTGACTCGTTTTTCTTCCATCTCCCAGCGGTGCTTCATGGTGTCTCGCAAGAACTCAAGATAGTTGTGATGGCTGTAAATAACAAACATTGGCACAATACACTATTAAAATTTTGAAATCTAGAAATGACAACAGTCAATCAATGTCAAACTGGCTCAGCCTGCTTACCTGAGAATTATCAAATCTGCTATAAGGTCTTTGATTTTGCACAGTTCACACAGAAATGGGTAAATATGGCGTACCAAAATGTCTGCCTAACAATTTAAAAATAACATCTTGAGACAAATTCTACCATCTTCCAAAGATCTCCCCAGTAAATAAATATGGGTTTTATTTACCACCCACCCATGATGAAAGCTTGGAAATGTAATAGTCTATTTGATGATGTACCCCACTGGTCTGAGTATAGTCCCAATGCCTGATTATAATCCCACCCTGTAACTTATGAGAAAACTCAGGAATTCAAGGAAAATTCGTTAAATTTTGAACTTCCAAGTTCCAGGATGCCGAATTCATCACCATAAATCAAGATCCATACAGAATTGTTACAGATAGTTACGATGTTAGATTTGACTTTCATATGCAAAATAACAAATAGACCTAAATAACAGACATTTAATCTTCTGTGAAAAATTGGAGGATCTTTAGCAAACTAGCAATCTTTGATAAACTTACTCAATGTCTTTTCTCTGATAGCATCCACGCAATAAACGCACCAGGAGTTCATTCAGAAAAGGTGATGGTGTGTCCTCTTGAGCATCCATGAACAAGGCTTCTTCAAGTTCCTGTCAAAACAAAAACAAACATTTTAGTTGATCATTATCAGGCCACAAGATTGTACAGATAATCAAGAAGTCTGTAAAATTGATTGTTTTAAATTTGTGATATACTATACTTTAACATGGGTCAAAGTTACCTCACTTTTCGCTCCTTTTTTCAGTAAATGCTGGTCCGCGTCGTAACGATGAATGCAAATGAAAACGAATTGGGAATTGTTTTGTCATTAGTAAATAGTCTACCCAACCACAACATCGTTGATGTAGGGTCGAACCCCCTTATTGCGCGTTCCCACTAGGCTTGGAAGTAGGTTCGATGTAGCATCGAGTCCACGTCCTGGTATCAAACAGCCAGTGGGAACACGCCCTTAGTCTGCATTTGTTTGTTATTTCATCTCTTGATATAGCCACCATATACACAAGCTACACTATCCTAGCAATTTGTTACAATATTATACGTCGGCCAGGAATGACGTCACATCCTGTTTGCTGGTGTAAACAACAGTCGCTTACACCAATTTTTACACGGCCACACTCGATCACTAGGAATGATCTTCTGTATGGTTGAGTAGAGCCTAGAAACGGATGTGTTAAGAAACGTTTTGCTTTGTTGTCAACGGAAAATGACAAAAATACCCGTAACCCGGATGACCGGGGTGACCAAGACCCAACTTCAGGTCCTCAATTAGCTTGCTAATTGAGGACCTTCGAAAGATCGCACCACTTTCATAGCCATAAAACTGTCACCAAAGCAAGTAATTTTAGTGGAAATATTTCTGGAACACCGCAAAAGGTTAGTTCTCTTACAGTGTTTACCTACTACTTACCATATTTTTAAAACCGAAAACGGAAGCAGAAAAATAGCACATTATCCGAGGTGTGAAAATGAAAATTCATGAATACATGTCGTCTAAAAGGATTAAGATGGCGGCTTCCTTTGCGTGTACTTCTTTACGTTTACCGCTACCACCGATGTCTCTTCAACATCTGTCAATCTTTTTTTGAACTCCACATGTTTGAATGTCAGACCAAAGATAGTCGAAGTGGTCGAAGTCGGACGTACAGAATAAACCTTATACTCCATGTAAAACTCACCTCTTGAATCACATAATGTCTTGTCTTACATTTCCCATTTTAAAGTGAGTGTGGTGTTTTTATAGTATAATATGTAGGGTCATACCTTTTCTCAATTGTAATATAAGGACCCCTTTGGAAATAAGTTTCTTTTAGCTTGAAGGGTTATACTTGGCATGTTATCATTTTAAATGTTTTGCTGTATAAATGTATGTATATTTGTAGTTCTAAAAGAGTTTATATTTGTATTTCGTGCAATCCTATTTTTGTATAATGTGATAATATGCTGAATAAAATAAAATAAAATAAAATAAAGTATTTTATAGTTTTTTTTATTTTAATTTATCTCATTAGATCCATCAGGGTATCAGAAATACACCAAAACATATAAAACAATGCAATAGATAAAACAGAATTCATACTGTAGTGTACATATAAGAACTTGTGGTTTATTAAATTATTTAATGGCGTTTTAATTCATGAAATATACGGCTTTTCCCAGCGAAAGGAAAACATGGCTCACATACTTACACTACACAAGGTTGACATCCTCACAAAAAATAAATATTTATGTAAGCTCAATTTCATGGCTCTGATTGGTTGTTAGCGGCATTGTACGAGTTTGTCAGCGTGCGCAGTAAACTGACATAAGGGCAACCACGGATCAGAGCTGGCAGGGAAAATATGCGCCGTGTCTGGAAGCGATCAGAAGTTGCCTGACCTTGTGGCGTGTTCAAAACAATGTCGCCGAAGCATTTTTATTTTTCCGACCACACAATTTTCTCCAAATACAATTTGACGACGATGTAATCCACCGATTTTGATGTTTGAATTGCAACCTGTGACTCTGAAGTATTTGCTAAGCCCAAGTGGGATTTTCTAAGATGTCAAATGTAGCCTGGACGGTAGGTGCATACCACTGAAAATTGGAATTATATGCCACTATATTACAACGCGGGGTTCCGTAACGGGTCAACCTTGGGCTTGGGGGGTTAATTGCGTGGGGGTGACCTATGCTACATACATTTTTATGAGATGACTACAAGTCTCGAATACTGTGTTTGGTAGCATGATTCTGATCATCTCCATTTGTAGCCATTTTTTAGGGGGTTTTGTCCGTATGTGTTGTGTTATCACGGACCAGTTACTGCCTTTTATCGTGGCTTTTTATCGTATTTTTTGTGGCACAAGAATCTTGAAAAGTAAGGACGTTGGTTGAAGGAAATTTTGATAAGTTGTGTATTATATTGATACCTACTGCATGAGCATATTTTAGAAGTCCAGAATTAGGCGTTACTAAGATGTTTTTGGGCCGTAACCAAGGCACGTTCTCTGTTTCACATTTAGGTATATGTGTTAGGATGTACAGTGATGCGCCCCTACGATAGTTTCTACGCATAAAGAAGTAGACCCCGAATTACATGGAATTAAAATGTGGTTTGTGTTTGTATTTATTGTATTTCATCAATCATTTTCCTCTCATTCTTCTCACTGGCATAATATGTTGGTGTTTGTTGTCATTTATACGCTATTTATAAGGTTATTTGCCTACGTTAATGAATGCGGATAGTTATAGTCAATTATAATTCAAGCAAATCGGCTGGCGTGAGTTCATTGATACCATGGCCATGAGCTCACGTAGTCCTTTTCAGTACTTCTTCAGGCAAATGAATAAGGGGGAACCATACCAAAAAGACAAGGCTATCATGTGACTAATTTTAACATAATAATTAATGTCTAAATTCGGTTTTTCACGGACATATCGGACAGGTTTAACTTAAAAAATGAGTGCTCACCTGTTTCTTGACCCATATGCATCTATTATTCGGATGAAATTCAATCCGGTAGCCTTACATGCTTACACAGAAAAACAAAATTACCAATGTGATTATTGTTTTTTAAGATGGCCGACGAAGATTTTGTCTGAGACTAGTACGTATACCACTCTCAGGATTTTGTATTAATACCACAGTTGTTTACTTGCTAGTCATAAATAAAAAGATCCAATGCGACTTTTCTGAACCACTTTTGCTAGCTCATAGTTTCATAGCAATGTCATGAATTCCAAAGAGAACATAAAAGGACAAGTTTGAGTCTCCAAAAATGCGAGTGAGTCCATGGACGGTGGGACCAAGTGGGCCATAAAAATGATTCCCTTCCAACATTGTACTTTTACCCGATACCCAAATTATAGATTTGGTACCAATCTATCGAAACTAGAGCTTACATCAGTTACGAAAATGAAAATACCCGGCGAAGAATCACATTTTAGCGAAAGAGTAAAAATAATGCACAGATTAAATACAAAATAAATCAATTTCAAATGAATCTCCACATTAAATGTGCATTAAATAATCGTGATTTAGCCGACAATCTTTTTTTAAATAAGCTTATTATTATTTTTTATTATTTTTATTTTGATGAATGAAATGATGGATAATTCCAGAATCAAATGTTTAGAGACATTTTGGGAATCTCGGGTCCCAAAATGGGCCCCGGGATATCGACTTAGTCTAAAAAATGATGGATACCATGATAAAATGTGTCCCGATGTGATTTTTTGGATGATTTCACATTTTGAGCTACTTATAAAGTCTGTGTACTGTATTCCCTTTACGAAAATGCAATCACCAAAATGTGATTGCAGCAAGGTGGTACCAGGTTGCACAAGGTTGTCGCACGGTTGCGTAAGGTTGCACAAGTTTGTCACAGGTTGTCGCACGGTTGCGTAAGGTTGCACAAGTTTGTCGCAAGGTTGCACAAAGGTTGTGGATGATTGCTTCAAGGTTGCGCAACCTTCTCAGAACAACCAAACTGGTTGCGCAAGGTTGTATTTTTCCAAATTTAACCTTGCGCAAGGTTGCAGAATTGATTGCGATTTTCATAAGGGACGGGTCAAACTGCAACACATTTGACGCATAAAAAAAATGTCAAGCAATTTAGCCTAAAGAAATGAATGGACACCATAAAATGTGTACCGATTTGAATTTTTGGGATTTTTTTCACATTTTGAGCTACGTATGAAGTCTGCGTAGCTAACCGGTCAAACCGCAACATATTTGACGGAGAAGAAAAAAATCTGACAATTTAGCCTAAAAAATGACAGACACCATAAAATGTGTCCTGATTTGATTTTTTGGATATGATTTCACATTTTGAGCTATGTATAAAGTCTGTGTAGCTAGCCGGTCATACTGCAACACATTTGATGGAGAAAAAAAAATCATACAATTTAGCCTAAAAAATGACAGACACCATAAAATGTATCCTGATTTGATTTTTTGGACATGATTTCACATTTTGAGCTGCATATCAAGTCTGTGTAGCTAACGGGTCAAACCGCAACACATTTGACGGAGAAAAAAAACATTCCGGCAATTTAGCCTAAAAAATGGCGGACACCATGAAATGTGTCCCGATTTGATTTTTTTGATATGATTTCACATTTTGAGTTACGTATAAAGTCTGTGTAGCTAGCCGGTCATACTGCAACACATTTAACGGAGAAAAAAAAATCAGACAATTTAGCCTAAAAAATGACAGACACCATAAAATGTGTCCTGATTTGATTTTTTGGACATGATTTCACATTTTGAGCTGCGTATAAAGTCTGTGTAGCTAACGGGTCAAACCGCAACACATTTGACGGAGAAAAAAACATTCCGGCAATTTAGCCTAAAAAATGGCGGACACCTTGAAATGTGTCCCAATTTGATTTTTTGGATATGATTTCACATTTTGAGCTACGTATGAAGTCTGTGTAGCTAGCCGGTCATACTGCAACACATTTGACGGAGAGAAAAAAAATCCGACAATTTAGCCTAAAAAATGACAAACACCATAAAATGTGTCCTGATTTGATTTTTTGGACATGATTTCACATTTTGAGCTGCGTATCAAGTCTGTGTAGCTAACGGGTCAAACCGCAACACATTTGACGGAGAAAAAAACATTCCGGCAATTTAGCCTAAAAAATGGCGGACACCATGAAATGTGTCCCGATTTGATTTTTTGGATATGATTTAACATTTTGAGCTATGTATAATATAAAGTCTGTGTAGCTAGCCAGTCATACTGCAACACATTTTACAGAGAAAAAAAAATCTGGCAATTTAGCCTAAAAAATGACGGACACCATAAAAGTGTCCCGATTTGATTTTTTGGATATGATTTCACTTTTTGAGCTACATATAAAGTCTGTGTAGCTAACGGGTCAAACCGCAACACATTTGACTGGGAGAAAAAGAAATCTGGCAATTTAGCCTAAAAAATGACGGACACCATAATAATGTGTCCCGATTTGATTTTTTGGATTTTTTTCACATTTTGAGCTACGTATGAAGTCTGTGTAGCTAACCGGTCAAACCGCAACATATTTGACGGAGAAGAAAAAAATCTGACAATTTAGCCTAAAAAATGACAGACACCATAAAATGTGTCCTGATTTGATTTTTTGGATATGATTTCACATTTTGAGCTATGTATAAAGTCTGTGTAGCTAGCCGGTCATACTGCAACACATTTGACGGAGAAAAAAAAATCATACAATTTAGCCTAAAAAATGACAGACACCATAAAATGTATCCTGATTTGATTTTTTGGACATGATTTCACATTTTGAGCTGCGTATCAAGTCTGTGTAGCTAACGGGTCAAACCGCAACACATTTGACGGAGAAAAAAAACATTCCGGCAATTTAGCCTAAAAAATGGCGGACACCATGAAATGTGTCCCGATTTGATTTTTTGGATATGATTTCACATTTTGAGTTACGTATAAAGTCTGTGTAGCTAGCCGGTCATACTGCAACACATTTGACGGAGAAAAAAAAATCAGACAATTTAGCCTAAAAAATGACAGACACCATAAAATGTGTCCTGATTTGATTTTTTGGACATGATTTCACATTTTGAGCTGCGTATAAAGTCTGTGTAGCTAACGGGTCAAACCGCAACACATTTAACGGAGAAAAAAACATTCCGGCAATTTAGCCTAAAAAATGGCGGACACCTTGAAATGTGTCCCAATTTGATTTTTTGGATATGATTTCACATTTTGAGCTACGTATGAAGTCTGTGTAGCTAGCCGGTCATACTGCAACACATTTGACGGAGAGAAAAAAAATCCGACAATTTAGCCTAAAAAATGACAAACACCATAAAATGTGTCCTGATTTGATTTTTTGGACATGATTTCACATTTTGAGCTGCGTATCAAGTCTGTGTAGCTAACGGGTCAAACCGCAACACATTTGACTGGGAGAAAAAGAAATCTGGCAATTTAGCCTAAAAAATGACGGACACCATAATAATGTGTCCCGATTTGATTTTTTTGATTTGATTTCACATTTTGAGTTACGTATAAAGTCTGTGTAGCTAACGGGTCAAACTGCAACACATTTGACGGAGAAAAAATAATTCCGGCAATTTAGCCTAAAAAATGACAGACCCCATAAAATGTGTCCCGATTTGATTGTTTGGATATGATTTCATTTTTTGAGCTGCGTATGTAGCTAACGGGTCAAACCGCAACACATTTGACGGAGAAAAAACATTCCGGCAATTTAGCCTAAAAAATGGTGGACACCATGAAATGTGTCCCGATTTCATATTTTGGATATGATTTCACATTTTGAGCTACATATAAAGTCTGTGTAGCTAGCCGGTCATACTGCAACACATTTGACGGAGAAAACAAATCCGACAATTTAGCCTAAAAAATGACAGACACCATAAAATGTGTCCTGATTTGACTTTTTGGACATGATTTCACATTTTGAGCTACGTATAAAGTCTGTGTAGCTAACCGGTCAAACCGCAACATATTTGACGGAGAAAACAAATCCGGCAATTTAGCCTAAAAAATGAGTGACACCATAAAATGTCTCCCGATTTGATTTTTTAGATATGATTTCACTTTATGAGCTACGTATAAAGTCTGTGTAGCTAACTGGTCAAACCGCAACAAATTTGATGGAGAAAAAAATTCCGGCAATTTAGCCTAAAAAATGACGGACACCATAAAATGTGTCCCAATTTGATTTTTTTTATATGATTTCACTTTTTGAGCTACGTGTAAAGTATGTGTATAATGAACTGATCAAACCGCAACACATTTGACGTATCAAATGATGTTCGCATTTCAAATTTTATCTCCAATATAAGTTTACATTAAATAATCGTGATTTAGCCGAAAAGGTGTTTTTAAGTAAGCTTATTTTTATTATTTTTGTTTATTATTTTGATGAATGAAATGATGGATAATTTTCAAATCAAATGTTTAGAGACATTTCGAGAATCAAACTATCCATTATAACAACACATCGCTAACAATGTGAGTGTGACAGTCATCGAATCTGGTTCCGCTGGGATCCTAAAGTACCAACCACATTAAACATGTCTACCGAAACCGCTCAACCAAAAACCATGCAACCCGATAACCGCAAAACCCGCGAACCGCGAAGCCCGAGAACCGCTCTAGTTTCTTTTTGTATCATGTACACTCCTCACCAGGCCTTGTCCAGTTGAGAATTGACCTTGTTGTGCAGACTCAGGGTCAGAAATTCGCGACCAAGTGCGAGAATCCATTTGGATTCTCGCAGGGGAATTTTGCGAGAATCTGGATTCTCGCAAATGGATTCTCGCAAAATGCATCTTGCGAGAATCGACTCCTATTTTATGTCAATCAATCATTGGCCCTGTATTTATTTAAAACGAAAGTAAACTTCAAGCAGCCTGGTTCAAAGGTTGACATGTCATGTCATACATTGTTGTTGTGCAGAGAACGCCGGAGGCTATGCAAACGTAGCTGTCAAAGCGTGTGAAAAAAAACAAGATGTTTACCATCAACCCCCATACCCCCGGTCCCGCGCGCGGTGCATTACTGTCCCAAAATTGTGTTCAAATTATATTTGTTTGAGCATCAACATTTTTAATAATATATTTTCCATATCTCCGTTAATATTGTTATCCTTTTCTTTAATAATTGAAACCAAAAACGGTAGAAACATTCCAATAATTGTTTTATTTGATTGAACTATGGGAAATATTCATTTTAGGGTAGATGGTACCCACGTGCGGAAATTAATTGCCTCGTGCGTGATTTCACCTTCCGCAAATTATATCCAATCACAGACGTTCATTGCGCATGACGTTTTATTTATTATGTAAATTTGTTTATCAAATTGTACGACGCCCGGATGTCGGAAAAACAAATGTTAAATCAAGCTTGTAGGCCGGTCTGATTGGAACGTAAACCTCCATCGACATGGTTTTATTTCGTAGTTTATTTTGTTTGGAAAACAAGCTGAATTTTAACGCATATAAATACATAAACAGGAAATAATCGGGCCGGACTTTAGCGATTTTTCGGAGCAAAATGAAGGTTGGTAAAGAAGACCTGTAACACAACGAAATAGGCCACAACTTTGCATGATTTGTACGCGAATCCAAATGGATTCCCGTCAGTGATAATGTACGCGAATCTTTGCGCGAATGGATTCGCGGATTCGCGTCGAATTTCTGACCCTGCGACTGGTCATGCTGGTCGAAATGCATGTAAGCCTAAGGTCAGCAATAGGTCAACCCGGAGTGACGTCACATGGGGTTGGCATTGACCACAAACCAAAGAGGTAAATAAAGGCCTCTTACACAGCGTGACGTGATCGCTTGGGTTGATCTACTGTATGGTTTCAGAGCATAAAACTGATACAAGTATGTTAAACTTAAAACGTCTGGTTTGTTGTCAACAGTAAATGGTAAAAAGTACCAGGGCCAGGATGACCGGGCCGACCTATCATTCATGTGAAACGCAATCTTAGTCTTATAATACCTGGACGGTGATTGTGTGACAATTTTAAATTATACTTTTTGCCAACAATTCAATAAATAGGTCGCCCGGGTCATCCGGGTACCGTTTGCCGTTGACAACAACCAGACGTTTTAAGTTACTATTTTACTATCAGTTTTATACTCTACTCGCCCATACTAAAGGGATCGCGTCATGCTGTGTACGCTGTGTAAGAGGCCTTTATTTGATACCTCTTTGGTTTGTGGTCAACGGCATGTGACTTCACTCTGGGGCGACCTACACGTTACTTGCACGGTACAAATGGAACCATATGATTGATAATCATTGAAAGCGAGGCTCTCCCCTCACCACGCACTATAGTAATTAGTAATTACATAGACCCAATAATGGCTATATACTTGATACTTGATACTTGATACGGTGAATCCTTTGCAGCTGTGATCGCAGCTAAACTGGATTGTGGTGCGTGACGTCCGTAGCCAGACGGAATGTGCAGTGTAGAAAAATGGTGCGCGTACTGAAATATTACTCTAAGTTTTTCAAAATAAGGGTGCGCTAAAAACTGGTAGGGAATTAAAGGACGTTGCTACCATGTGGAGGCTGCATAGCCCTAATGGTAGGCATGGACGTGGTCCTGAATATGTTGACCGATGGATGTACATGTATGTGGAGGACAGCAGCTGGTGGGAGTCTGTTCCATACATAGATTCATTGTTCATGCTTTACTATAGCCACAACACTCTCTATAGACACACAACGTCGCGAAAATCACATTTTGAAATCAAGATTTTCACATCGAATATAATTGAAATCAATCAAATTGCACTCACATGTTGTTTCTAAGAATCCTAGAACTCTTGTCTTTTACTAGTCTTAGTAATACATTGAGTTCATTATCAAGCATCCTCATTTGGGGGGAAATATTGAGGTGAAAAAACGGCAGTGCTGACACTCAATGTGAATTTCTCGACGTCGTGATACTATGTATGGAGGGTAGTGGTACCGTGTATCGAAGATACACTTGCACTACGGTACCGATTGGGACTAGTATGTAGTAATTACACTGCGTCGTGGTTTAACGCAGGTTTGTGCATCGCGTGACGTGGTTGGGCACGCGCTCCGAGGGGAGAGCCTCACTTTGATTCTAAAATGGCGATTGCGTGCAAGCAGTACCGTATAGGCTAGCTTAAAATGTCATACTGAACTTGATTGAGTTCATTCATGAGTTGAGTTGAGTGATCTATTCTATCATCTTCTATTTTCTAAATTTCTAGTGAGAGCTGAAAAATCGCTCCATGCGTGAGTCTCAAAGTCAAGCTAAAGCATGCGTGAAGCTTAACAAGCCTTCCCGCATTAAATACTTTTATAATCAAATTTAAGAAATTTACCTCAATTTCAAAATCAGGAAGACCAAAAGGTCCACGAAAAAGAGAACAAAAATGGGCCACTGCTGGCACTTTCCACCATGTTCTAATTTCTTCAATCGTCACATCTGCCATCATTTTCACGTCACTTGCACCCTCGATCGTAGCCATATTTGAGCGTCTAGCCTCAAATTTAAGGCTCATCGACTATCTAGGATTCTTCAATGATGCAAAAACATGTGTCAAAAAGAAATTCATTTCGAAAAGGAGTGAATTTGGCAGCGTTCCATGCTGCACATTCAGTCAATGGTACAAAGAACAGTCGAGGATCGATAGCAATTTTGATGAATTACAGCAGTGTTTCTAGATTCTTTTTGGTTACGCTTCATTTTTAATAATAAAATATTTACATATCTTATTTTAACTGAGTTTGCCATGATTTACATGTAAATATAGTCGAGTTAATTGTTGGTTTTGCATTTTTTGTCAAATGTAACATATGCATATATTTTACGTCGACATATTTGAGGCGATTTCCTCAGTAAACCTGTTGGAATTTGTAATGATTTACTTTTATTTCGAGTAAAAACATCTTAAGCGGATTGTTTCTATGTCGTTTTGTGCAGAATTTCTTTTCATGTCAGTTGAATCTCTACTTAATTAAAAGGAATTACATGTTATTTACAGTTTTAAAAGCACTTAAATCTTGTGTGACTAAATGAAATAAACTGCAAGGTAGGAGCAGACCGACAAGTGGTTTACCAAAAAGAAAACAAACAATATAATAATAACATTTTTTATATGGTAAAACACATTTATCGCCGGAAATTATTTTCGTTGGCTTGCAGATTGCATTGCACAGTGAGTGCTAGCCTTGACCAGGCTTCTAAAATCATTTAAAATAACCCAGTCCCATATTGACCTGGCTAACACCATAACACGGAAATCCCACCTTTCTCTATTAAGCTGATTATAGCGTGCTAAGACAAGTGACATAGGATTTACGAGCTGAGAGCTGTGCTGAACACGAAGCCTTGCACATTCTGCAATACCAATCTAATGTTTCACTTTATAAAACTGATGGAAATCCAAGGGTTTTTCGTGGGGGGTAATATTCCCAAATATGGCGAATATGTATTATTCATAAGGTATAACATCCAATCAGAAAAGACAAGCAGCCTTTGACTGGTAAACATCGTAAATATTCATTAAATTGCGCTATTACAACACTAGTGGAGGCGGGTCAACATGTTTATGCAATTAGCATAAATTACTTCACCAGTCATAACAGATTGTACAAGGCTTTCGGCCGCAAGCGGCCTCACTCGAACTTCGTTCTCCCGGGATGGTATCTCAATGGCGATCACTACACAGTTTTACACCGGGCTTCGCCCGGCGTGTTCAGTGAGTAATTGGTGGGTCAGTGAAGGGGCGGCAGTTTGGATGCTAAGTTTGTCGCACTAAATAAATAAGCGTGTAGGACTTGTTATTATTTATTAATATCAGTATGCACAAGGAGTTTGGTATCATAGCCCGGACTACAACCCGATACAAATTTTAGAAAGCCTGATCAAGGCTAAGTGAGTGCACGAAAGAATGCTTGCCATTGCAGTCATGCACAGCGTTCACATTTCAAGCTGCTTCATAATAAATTGCAGGGTGTGTAATTGCAGGTGGTAATATTATTCACAACTTTGATTTTCATTCAGAAGAATTTATTCTATTTTTCAAACTCGAATAAAAGGTGTGTCACCAATATTCAAATGCGGTATCCCAAACATCCGGGGGCGGGGGTCACAATTCCCGGTCGGTCATAATCTTTTACACAGAAAATAAGGGAGGGGTCATGAATTATTTAAAGGCATATTATTATGCGATCTTTTCCATAGGACGCCCTCTATCCTTTTTTTTTTTTTAAGCATATTTTCTTGCAAATTTACAATTCTGAATACTGATCATAAATCATAAATACATTCTGAGTTACAGGGTGATGCGAATCCTAATTACTTCAAAATCATGGTTGGTTTTAGAGTGAATTTAGAATGTAAATGAACTGTCCTGCAGCAGGAAAATCTATTTTTAACCTCTTTAATAACCATGATTTTAAAGTAATTTGAAACAGAAATGTAAAACTGCAAGAAATGATCTGCTTTCAAAAAAATCAAGGCTGGAGGGTGTCCCATGGAAAAGATCGCATAATTCAAGGAAGTTTCTTTTTAAATTTTGTGAGTGCTGTAATTATTGAACTATGACTCAAATGTCTATAAGAGTATACATTTTTAGAAAGGAAGTGGATCAGAAAATACAAATTTGGCATCAATTTTGACTAAAAATAGTGATTTTTTTTAAACGAAATTTACAAAAAAATCACTGTTTTGACCCAAATTTTTTGAACAAAGCTAACAAAAATAATTTTGAGTAAACAATGCCCAACTCACTTGATTATGATGTAAAGACACTAACTTAGTAAAAAAATGTGGAAAATCACTTTTTGATCAAAATTTAAAAAAATATTAGATAAGGTTTAATACATCAACAAAAATCGTCCCTAAGTTAGTGTCTTTATATCATAATCAAGCGATTTGGGTATTTTTTACTCAAATTTATTTTTGTTAACTCCCAGACAACATATTATATTGGCACATATTGGCCCAACATTGGCAATATTGGCGTTGGCATTATCTTCTTGACCAATATTGGGCCAATATTGGGTTCCCATTGGCAATATTGGCATTGGCACTCTCTTTTTTGGTCACCAATTTGGACCAATATTGGTTTTACATTGGCACTTTTCAATTGGCATAAAGTTGGCAACCAAAATTATATTGGTTTAACATTGGCGCTCTTCAATTGGCATCATGTTGCCAACCAATATTGGACCAATATTGGTTTTACATTGGCGCTCTTCAATTGGAATCATGTTGGCAACCAATATTGGTCCAATAATAGGCACAATATACCAGGTGCGGGAAATGACACCATTGATTTGATATACAAATTATGATGAAGTGTAAAAAATGCGGCCGCTGTTAAGAGTTATCGCTGCCCGGCCTTTTGGCTAGGATCTTGTGCCTCGTCCTATCACTTGAAGATTTGTTCCCTTGTCCTAGGCTTGCCCTTGGCCAAAGTTGGTCCTGGCCACGGGTTGGCCCGGGGTCCGCTTACTCCTCTTTGGGGGAAATAAACAATATAAAGATAGAATTCTTCCTACCTATCATTTCTCCAAGATCGCCCAATATTGGTCCAACCTTGGCCCACATTGTCGAGTGCCAATATTGAGCCAAGATTGGGCCCATGAGCAAATAATATTGCGCCAATATTGTAAGCCAATATTGGGCCAATAAAACATAGATATTAGGCCAATATTGTAATGTTGTCTGGGCTTTGTTCAAAAATTCAAAAAAATGTGGGTCAAAAAAGTGAATTTTGTGATTTTTTCAAAATACACCACCCACAAAATTCAAAAAATCAAGACAAAAACTTCCTTAAATAAAAAGCATAGGCCTATTAAGATGTTTCCAGGATTGTCAAAACACCGCGAAATGCGGCTAACATGGCACAAAACCAAAGTTTTAAACATGTATGGCTCATATGCTTATGTAGAAAACACAGAACATGTTATTTCTTTATAGCCAATTTGGTCGATATCACTCAAATATGAATGGATGGCAGCGTGGTATCGGACACAACCATTACCTGAGACTAGTATACTAGTCTCAGACCATGACAACGTCTTGCTTGTTGACACAAATGTTGCGTGTTATTATTCTTTTATTATTTATAAAACATTTATTATTTACATAATCAATATCCATTCCCCGGATACCATTCCTATTCTAATCTTGACTAGGCAATTTCAGCACCATCTGAATAGATGTTAGAATATGTATAATGCCATTTCGAAATAGCCAAAAAAGAAAATTGTACAATCAAGAATTGCTCATATTATTAGGCTGATGACCGCTACAGTCCTTTATAAATTTTTACAACGTTCTTTTCGTTTTCACCATACCATGTATCGTTTAGGAATATATATACATTATATATACATACATATACAGGGTGTATCAAAAAAATTAGGACTCTGTTTCATGACGGTGTAATTCGTATTATAATCATTGGACCATGACCAATTTAATCTCAATGTATAAAAGCCCAATTATGTATTATGATATCCTGAAAATATAAGATCAATCCGATGCAAAATAAGAACACTAGCGTACTTTGCGTAAACCATGTCATTTACTGGTTTGTACAATGGGAACTACATGTACAGACCAGTAAATAACATGGTTTACGTTTCAGAACGTTATAATAATTGTCAACATAGTAAATAATCTATCGTCAATAGCAAAGTTTAGTTTTGTAATCCATTTAATTCTGGCACAAATCAATACTGGTTTTAAAAATCCGCAAAACAGATGCATGCATATTCTGTGCAAATTAAAACAGTTTTGTTAAACAGTTCTGGTTCATTGAGTTACAAATCGAGCACTTTTGTTACTTGACGGTTACTGTACGTGTGCATTCCCATTGTATATACAAACCAGTAAATAACATGTTTTACACAAAGTACGCTAGTTTTCTTATTTTTCATCGGATTGATCTCATATTTTTAGGATATCATGATAATTAATCGGGCTTTACATTGAGATTAAATTGGTCATGGTCCAATGATTATAATAAGAATTACACCGTCAATAAACAGAGTCCTAATTTGTTTGATACACCCTGTAATTAAATGGGCACTATTAGAGATCCTTCATGGAAGTGAAAAGCACTAATTTACCTTCGGAAATGCTAAGAAAATGTCTTTATTTTTCATTTTTACTGATTTCTTTTGAAGAAATCTTACATGAGGGTTTCAATGTATATATATTAGGGTGGGGCGTAAATAGGGAAGGTATTTTGTTAATCGGCCATGGTCAAAATATATTCCACTTGATGATCCAACATGATCAAATATGCACTTTAAACTACTCTTAATCCCCCATAAAGAATACATAGTAATTTTGCCAAATTGGGATAGCAAAATTAAGTTTCGACATAAAACAAATTGAAACATATCATTTCAGCACAATGCATTTTAATAAGGTCCCCATAATGACATACTAAAAGTCCGAAAATATCAGAGTGGAAGCAATATGCCTAATTTGCATAAACTTAAAATGGCCGCTAATTTGAGGATTTTGGCTGCCATTTTTGATTTATGCATGCAATTTAAGATAGGCCTACACATATTAGGGCAGATATGTCTCTGAATGTCCTTTGAGACTTTATACATTCATGAAATGTATGCTGAAGCTATTTAAAGTGCCATAACAACTATCTAAGTTAAGAAATAAGTCCAAAATAATGAAAATGCTCAAATTAGCGGCCATTTTATGTTTATGCAAATGAGTCATATTTCTAGAATATTTTCAGACTTTTAGTATGTCATTATGGGTACCTTATAGAAATGCATTGTGCTGAAAAAGATGTATCAATTTGTTTTAGGCCGAAACTTAATTTTGCTACATCAAAGTGCATACTTAATCATATAAGTTATCGAGCATTATTAGATTCGACCGGGCACGCAAAGAGCGGAAACAATGTGGAGCCTTTTTCTGTATGCACGAAGCACCTACAAAAAATTGATCCCCTCTTCTGGGGGACAATTATTTTCTTCTGATCCCCCATCCATTTTGTCCACCCCCCCCCCCCCCCCCCCCCCCTCCCCCACCAAGGTAATTATGAACACTCCATTACGACGTGGGCACCAGAATAACAAATGCATACAAAGTCTTTGTTGAGAGTCTCAAGCGGCCGATGTGTTGGCCTATAAGAATGGTTCGAGGCTAGAATCATGATAGGCTAACAGAACCCCAGGAACAGAACCTATGACAAGCGATACTCAATTCAGACTTTCCGACTATAAAGTGAAGCAGTTGTACCAAACTGGCCCACAGAGCAAGTCAGAAAGTGTTATCTAATACCTGCATGAGACAAATTAAACCTAAGGTATATTTGTCCCAAGCCATGTGAAGTCTGAAGATAAACAAAATCCTGACAGAGCTAGACTGAAAAACAAGACTGACAGGTAGTCTGCTGCCATCGCCACACAGGTATGTAGGTATGGCTTTCTAGCGTCCAAAAAACTGGGTCCAAAACGGGAGCTTATAAGTTTAAAAATAAGAAACACCTGTCTCATATTTTAGGTATAGCACACTAAAAATATTTTAAATGGGAATTCAACAAAACCGGTGTCATTTTAAAAGATACTGGTAAAAGATTTAATTTGGTGCAAGATCGCGCGGAAACTAGAAATGCGTTCTGGTGTTATCGTCATTTGAAATTCAAGTGATATTTTTAGCTACAAATTGATTCTTGTCAACATTGAACCTCTTTATATTAATAGCCATGTTCTTAAAATGACTTAAAAGCACATTAAGCATTAACTCATGTTATCAGCTGATGGATTTGGTCAAAGATTTTCTAGTACTAGAAAATCTTTGATTTGGTGTACAAATACGCCCCTGCATGAAAGTTATGGCATCGGCCTTGGAATGGTACTATGTGCCAGAACACATTAGGAAGATCATACACAACTATGTTGAGGTGTTCATTGCGTAAAACAGAGGCGTGGACAACTGACTGGATCATGACAGCGCTACATTACTACGACATTGCTACGACTCATTAACTGCACAAACGAATTCCTCAAATTGTCAAGAACCATGAAGGCCACGCCTGCTAAATGTAAATCTCATGCCATGAAGAAAGTGGTTCCAAATAAAGAGCAGAAGCAAAGAGGCCGTAAGACACAATACATAGCCTACGATCCACAACTAATAATTGACGGACAGCAAATCACATATATCCACAGCCAACCAATATAAGATTTCTTGGAAAGCTAATCTATGAAGACCTGAAGGACGATAACATCAGACAAGACAAATGGTTACCAGGAAGATGTCGGCTATGTTAGAATTAACAGAGCCAATTAAATGGAATCATGAAGATGAGAGTTTACAATTTACAACTTCCCAATCACCATGATCACCTGCACATTGAGAAACTGGAGGCAACCTATACAAAGTACCTACAGAAATGGGCAGGAATAACCACAAGCACTGTGTACAAGTCTAGAAGACGATATGGCCTACAACTGAAACGACTCACCACTTCAGTGAAATGTATGCAGTTAACCAAATATCATCTGAACAAGCACTCCAGAGATGGAAAAACTCAAACACGTACCGAGAATGTTTAGATAAGAAGATGAGGTCCATATGGAATGGAGTGAAAGAGTTAGAACAAAAAGAACGGCAGAGGTCAGACTGACAAAGCCGGTCTGGGGTTTAAGCATAATATAAACTGATTAAAGACATGATCCTGAAAGAACATAGGTAGGAAGTGCATGACCAGTTTGGTTAAGACGTAGACGAGGATGAAATGCTGATCTACCTTTATGGATGCGCAAAACAAGGACAGTGGCTGCGATGGGATTCTGCCATGCAAGTCGACACATTATGGAAGAAGCTCCTGTATGTATGGACCCCAGAACTCATGTCATTCCAGATTAATGCCATCCATGACCAAGTTCCGACACCAACTAACCTAAGACTCTGGGGCAAGACTGATTTGGGACTGTGCGCGCCAGTTATAGTGTCACTAGAAAATGGAAGGTAACTGGCGTCACGACAAAACATTGAGAGCATTGTATCAGGACTGATACATATGTCGATGAAGCAAACAAAAACAGATCTACATCACAATCTCAAAAATGCAGTCCTACCATATAGCTTTCCAAAAAGCAGATGGCACATCCTGAAAAATGCTGTGACTGGAAACTCCTGGTGGATGAAGAGCACTCACAGATAGTCTTGCTCCAGAAATTGTTGAAACAGCCAAACGACCAGACATTACCATCTTCTCAACTTGCACTATAAATGTCATCATTATTGAATTGACAGTCCCATCAGAGGAGAACCTTGCTAATGCATTCGCTAGGAAGAAATGTAAAAACCAGGACCTTGTAGCAGACTGCGAAACAAGGGATGGACTGTGAACTACTTTCCGTAGAAGTTGGCAGCAGGGGATATACAATACCACGTTCAGCACATGTCTGGCCTCCCTGGGAATCTTTAACGGGAAAAAGAAACCCATCTTAAACACAGCAGCCAAAACAGCCTTGCGAGCACGCTACATTATCTGGCTTTGCAGAAGTACCAAGGCTTTCAAACAGTCGGAGTTTATACCACCTCCAACGATATACCATAACGGGAGTGGGACGTTTGAGCGCTCACAAAACCGGTTAAAAGAACAACTGCCATCTGTTCAATTAAGTGTTACATCGAGAGCTACAGTGTAAAAACGTTGTTTAAAACTGTTTAATAACTGCTTTTTTCAAGTATCCTGCTCAAATGAATGTTTAAATGCGAAAACTTGTTCAAGCAGGCTACTTAAAGAACCCCCGTTGCTTAAAACTGTTGAACAACATATTTGCTGTGTTGCAGAGAGATGCTCTTTTGACGTTTGTGGACAAAATAGCGATAATTTTGGCACATTCGTGGTTGAGCACTGAGAAATTTTCATATTGTCTTGCATATCAATTGAAAGCTAATGTTCATATTTCCAGCGATCTCAAATTGTAGCAATTACTTTTTCAGAGCTCAGCCACGTGCTTGAGAATATGGAGAGGTCTTTATCTGAATGCCAAAATTATCACTATTTGTCCTCAAAAATTAATTAGAGCATATCTCTACAACACAGCAAACATGTTGTTTTTAAACAGTTTTAAACAAAGCGGGCTATTCAAGTACCCCGGCTGCTTTTAAAAATAAGTTTTGCGTATTTACACATTCGTCTAATAAGCAGGGTACTTGAACAAAGCCAGTTATTTAAAGGTTTTAAACAGCGTTTCACAGTGTAGCTGTCAATGTAACACTTCATTGAAGACTCTTTGAATAAGTTCATCTGGATTGAAGAGTTGTTCTTTTAAACACGAAATAGGGGTGATTTTGGCACATTTTGAATGAGACCTCTCCACATTTACAAGCAGGTGGCTAAGCATTGAAACAAAGGATTGCTACGAATGAGGTTGGAATGGAAAGAAGAACACATCAGCTTGTCATTGGTATAAACACAATATGAATATATTGACTATTGAAAGCAAATGTTCGAACTTTATTTGAGCAGTTTATTTAAATACAGGTGAACATTTTCTGGATTTACAGTATTCCATTGTTATATTTAACACTATCTCAATCTGTATAACCTGTCATATATTCATACACACAGGTGAGAGCGGGGAGTGTACACCCTGGGGGCAGGTTCGCCCACCTCGTGCTTCTCATCATTGCGTCCACTGGTTGAATTGTACGAACACACAATAATGTGTAGCTGTTTGTTGCGATCTTCCCACGGTAACATGGTAGATCTCCGTATAAAAGTTGTCAAATTATCATCTAAAAAAACAGTTTTACATCACAAAAGTGGGTTTCTTCCATTTTTGATATTGATTTTTTCTAAAGATATTCGTACAGAAGATTTTACTGTAAATCATCATTATAGGTAGGTATGGGATGGGTTATAGATTTGATGCAGTTTATAAACCCGTCAATGTATGGGACATGCGGAGATATCGGGTCAATGTACTTATTGTGCTATGATGCTCATTCGCCATTTAATGATCGCAAGTTCGCCAATGGGAATTAACATGATTTAGATTTTGTACAATAACAAAATTGTTATTCACCTCCTGTAGCCTATTTGTAATTATAAAAATAGCTATCTGGAATGGAGTAGCACTAAAATTAAAAGATAATATTTTTAGATGTGATATTTGTTAAAAATTAAAAATTCTAAACGAGTTTATTCCGCAAAAATGACACCACCCTTAAATTTTGGACTCCCTAAATGTTATTTTGGAAGAAAATCACATTGCATAACAAATGTGTACATCTATTTGATACATACTATAATTTATGAGGCCTAATTATGAGCCCAGCGAATTGCCCCTGCATATGGACGAATCTGCCTCGGGGTCGGGGCAAGTTCACCATTTTTGACTCCTGTCTTTTTCCTCTACTCATTCCTTTTCGGAAAGGCCCAGGGTACTAAGAGTGTGGTCGCATGTAGCCAAGATATCAACATTTCATGTAATGTCAATAGGTCCATTCAATCTTTAAAAATGTCTCTAGGCCATATCAAATGAAAATGGGGCGAACACTCCCGCTATCCCCTACACAGATGAAGATAAAAGATATCCCGTTCAAGGATACCTTACAATATTCCACTATGCCAAAACACTCTTTCAAAGAATTTGCGTGGCATTTCTTGTAATCTCAATGATAAAACCATATAATGAACTTCCGTAAATTATATTACAAAGCACACAAATTAATCAAGATCGACCGAAAAGAGACGGTCTTTGAATATGAACTTCCAATACACTAATTTACCAGAGCAGTGATTCACATTTACATCCAACATTTCCAAACCTGGGCTGTCTTTTTAGGCTGTATTTGACCATAAATTCACATGCGTGGTTCCCCGCTCCCCTGCTGACACAACTGATCATGCTGAGTAAATAGCCTGTCCTGAAAGCTGATGCCTTATTTGGCACAATGTAGATACCACATGTGTAGTGGTCTATTACCCTAGGCAAGTTACATTATCTTTTATTAGAAGTGAGAATATGTTATTTTTTCAGTAAAAATCATAATTTTGTGGTAATATTGAATATGAAACTAAACCAACTTTGGCACTTTCTTTTCATTTTTTGCACTTAAATTGCTGATATCAACAAAAGGTGTGTTATTTCATACACAAATATGTTTTCACTCACATGCCCTTATCTTCCTTATCAGACCACCTCCCTGAGCGAAAACCAAACTAATACCCCATGCTTGAAAGCATGGGTGAAAAGACAGCAATTTATCACAGAAGTAGACCTGTCCCAACTTTTGGAAAGTCGCGTGAGGAGCGCCGCTGACTTGATTGCATTCGATTGAACAACACTATATGACTTAAATAACGTCTTCGGAAGCGAAATTATTAGTACCCATATCGGCGTCCAAGGTCAATTAATTATTTTCATCATCAAAATCAATTGGATCAGGTCCGTTGTATTTTCATCATCTCTGACATACTGTACCCTTTCATTGGAATTTTAGATCATAAATATCGGATTTATCAAACTCAATATACACTTCATTGTGTAAGACATGGTGATTTCACCTTTTCGACAAAGTGCAAATAAATGTGTGTGTTGTTTGAAAGATACAAATAATATTCTCTTAATTTGTTGTCTACTATATATAATATTTTGTTCCTTTCTATTTTAAACTGTTATTGGTTATGGTGGTTCAACTCGTTTAATAACTATTCATTATAATTTAATTTGAAGTGTAAAGGAAGTTCGTCACACTTGAGTGACCCCATGCATTGTTTTATTTGACAAGTGTTTAGGGACTTTTAAATCGATTAGCAGTGGCTTAGATTTCATATTGACATTGGAGGATGAAGTTGGTGAGGTTTTACGTTTCCACAGTCAAGTGTTTAAAAACACTTGTGCTTTTGTTACTACTTGCCCGTCATTATACATGATACATGATAAATTTCATAATGCCACAAACAAAAGTCAAATTACTTTACGCATACTTCAATTATTCGAAATAATACAATATTTAGCAAACATAATTGATAAACCTTTTGTTTACAATGTTGGAAGTATGCATCCAGAATAAAACGTGTGTAACTTTAAATTTAACGAAATGTTTAAATTAGAAGAAATAAAGTTATTGGCATGGTCCCATATTTGTATGCCCTTTTTACACAAGAAAAAGAAATGCTGTGTGCAGTGGCGTAGCCAGGTTTTTCTCAGTGGGGGGGCAAAGGGGGGGCCGGGAGTTTTGGTGGGGGGGCAACAACCAAATTGAGGATTGAATTTCCTTGTGTTGTGAATAGGTTAGTCCCAAATTATTTCAACTGACATTTCCCACAGGGGGGGCAACAGGGGGGGCAGAGAACCCCACAGGGGGGGCAGCTGCCCCCCCTTGCCCCCCCTTGGCTACGCCACTGGCTGTGTGTAGACAATAGTTTTACATAAACTGCAGATTTGATGTCTCTTTCCCATTTTGTGTAACATTAATTTGGTCGGGTAAATTGATAATCGAATGCCGAGAACTTTTATTCCAGTATATTTTATTCGACGGGGTATGTTTAGAAAAATATAATGCTAAAAGAATGTCTTTAATATTGTCCAGGGAAAGAGATACATACAGTTAAGCCCACAATTATTCAAACCCTTTGAATAATATGAGTTTTGTATTTTTCTCATATCTATACCAGCTGGAGTGTTGGAACTTTCGCTTTGCACAAAAGACAGTCAGTTTACAAGTGCAAATAAATATATTTGGGCTCAACATTTTTGCATAACATTAGAATTGAACAAGAATTGTGTTTTTATGCCTGTCCAAAATCATATCATATCATATCATATCAACCCCATACCAAGTCTCAGAATTGAGGCCCTTTTTCTTTGATAATACACATGTTTTTGACATTCCAAACGTTCATTATTGTGTTATAGGCTTTTATATTGTTATGCAATTATTCCATGATGTGTGCATACAATGTGGATGCATTACAAATGTGTCCTATTGAATGTACAGTGAGGGATATTATAGGACAACACTCTAGCTCTTTGTCAGCATGGCGAAGAAGACAAAAGAACTCAGTGAGGACCTTTGTGTGTGCATATTGTGAATGATCACAAATAGGGGAAAGGCTACAAAACTATTTCGAAGCAACTCCAAGTGCCAGATTCCACCATACAAAGCATAATAAGGAAGAACAATGTTCAACTCAGTTAAAAAACCGTGAAGGACACAGTCGGAAGCCAATGGTGTCTCCTTGTTTGACAAGAAAGGCCAACAATAATTCACAGATCACCGTCAGTGCTCTACTGAACAACCTTGGTGAGTCTTGGACCCAAATATTAAGGCAGACACTCCAGCATACATTGCACACGAGAGTTATCCTTGGACTCCTACCAAGGAGACACTCCAGCAGACATTGCACACGAGAGTTCTCCATGGACTCCGACCAAGAAAGACTCTACTCCTGAAAAGAGACAAAGAGAAAATCATCTAGCATTTGCAAGATAACTTCTTGACAAAGATCAAATCTTGTGGTCCTCAGTGTTGGGGTTGGCTAAGATGCAACACGGGTTTCTCTGTCTGTGTCTCTTTTCCGTAGAGTCTTTCTTGGTTGGCCTCCATGGAGACCTCTCATGTGCAATGTCTGCAGGAGTGTCTGCCATGATATCTTAGTCCAAGAATTTCCAAGGTTGTTCAAGAGAGCATTGATGGTGATATGTGGATTGTTGTTGGCCATTCACAATACAAACAAGGGGACTCGGCTTCCGACTGCGTCCTTTAAACATGTTAATGTTTTTACTGAATTGAACTTCTTGTTCTTCCTAATTACGCTTTGTATGGTGGAATCTGGCACTTGGAATTGTTTCGAAAAAGCTCTGTAGCCTTTTCTCTATTTGTGAAAATTCACAATATGCACACAAAAGTTATTTGGTCCTCACTAAGTTATTTGATCTTCTTCGCCATGCTGACAAAGAGCTAGAGTGTTGTCCTATAACATCCTTCACAGTACATTCAATAGGACACATTTGAATAGAACCCAAATTGTATGCACACGACACATGGAATTATTGCATAACCATATAAAAGCCTATTACACAATATAAATAACGTTTAGAATTTCACAAACATGTGTATTATCACCAAAAAAAGGCATCAATCCTGAGAAACTGGTATGGGTATGAATAATTTTTGGACAGGCATAAAAACAAAATTCTTGTTTAATTCTATTGCTATGCAAAAAATGTTGAGCCCAAATATATTGATTTGTACTTGCAAACTAACTGACTTTTATGTTAAGTGAAAGTTCCACCACTCCAACTGGTATAGAGGGTATGAATAATCGTGGGCTTAACTGTACATTCAATCATGATTGCCAGTGTTTATTTTTAGTGTGGGATGAACTGTATACGGATGAAACGTACTACGTAACTCGAGTCTCGGTCGATGGGTCTGCACAAACAAAAGTCATGAGTGGATGCTTAGGTTCAGTCACATAGCCGATTATTTGCTAGAAAACCACTTCCAGACTGCTCAAGACTGGTCACGATTAGCCATTATTCGAGTTTTCTTTTTTCATGTGTAGTTTCAGCAAGGTCTGGGACTGTCCTGTGCAGTCTTCTGCAGTCTTGTGTGGTCGGGAGCACGTGGCAAATTTGACAAACCCGCCACGATTTTTTCTCGTAGCCTAAAAAAATCGTGGCGGTCGGGAACGGGAAGGTCGGCATGGACACATGAGCGGTTTGGAAGCGGTAGCCGATGAGTTGGCGCGCATCATGAGGGGTTGTGTGTAGTTTCAAAGTGGTCGGCAATGAGTCTGCTCCAAGCGGGAGAAAAGATGCAAGCCAACTTGACATGTTAAATCGGCGACTACAGAATATTAGTCGCCGACTTGTAGCCAACAACTCGGCGACAAATCGGCGAGCAGTCTTGACAGCTACATGTCACAACTTGTGCCGTCGTGTCAAGGTCGGCGATTGATCGGGGACTGAACAAGTGGCGCCGCCGATTAAACAGTCTTGATCTTGTTGATTTCATGATGCCATCGCCTACTGGTAGGCGATTCAGCATCTCTTGTCTTGTTGAAGGCGGGGAATATCGCATACTAATCATCCCTGCTTGGGATCCAAAATGTAAATTGTGCAAGTTTGAACAATATTTCAGCCGATTTTGAAAAATGGTGGTCTTGTGTAGTTGGGGAGAGGTTGGGTCGCGAGCTGTCTTCTATGTGACTGAAACTTTACGCTACCGACCTATTGAGGTTCTGTGTGCGAGCCTGAGTAACACCTATGACGTATACAGGGTAGTAACCTACCATCATCAATATAAATTATGCATGCTTAGAAACTCTATATTTTGTTTCCGCTGGGTAATTATGTTTGCATTTAGTTTTTACAATATCTTCCATCGAATAAAACAAACTTTAGAGATGTTATTGGTTCACCTTTAACGGTATTTTCTAGGGACAATTTCCAATTAACATTGTCGTGTTTATAGGAATAACCTTTAGCGACCCTATCCGAATGGCCTCACTTTTAACGTCAATCTCAAATTTGAGCATCACGGAACCAGGCATTTCAACCGTATCTTATAATCCATGCACTCAATGTCGCCAGGCTGGTTATCCTCTTTAAGACAATGAAATCCATGGCGATAATCACATGCAGTGTTCATATCCGATATACGCCAATCCGTACCATCTAGAAGTGCACAATCAATATCTACTACTTCCTTACAGGTAAAGTCCGGGTTTTTCTGTAAGAAATAAACGAGCCAATTTTTATTTAAATATATGATTCAAAATAAAACGCATATTAGAAATCACTTTTCTGGTTGGGGTTGCCGTGACGCACTTTTCGTCTGAGGTGTGAATATGTTATCCTAGTTGGTGGTTCACGCTTTGTTTCCTAACTTTTTAGCAACCGGTCCATTGAGTTTGTATGGCGATCATTTTGATTGGGATTCAGAACCAACCCTAGTCTCCTTGAGAATGACCAATCACTCTTTATCAGACCAAACCCATATCGATATTCAGTCGTTTAATAAAGCATGGGGAGTAGCCTACTATAAAATACTGAATATGAATATGAGACTAGACTAGAGGTTGTTCAGAACACAATTTAAAGGGACACTAAGATATGTTTTGAAGGCTGCGCCCTCAATTAGGATACAAAGCGGGATTTCTACATTTTTACAATTGTATTATATACACAAACTTACAGTTGTAAGGATTAAGAAAAATCAGTTGTCTTTGTGCAATAAAACGTCGTTTTAAAATAGTCCAACCCCGGTTCGGACAGCATATTATGGTCATTTGAAAATAACGACATTCAAATAAGTATTTGGTATAAGTTAATTCTTTGCCATCATAATCGGAAACTGTCATGGTGGCCGAGTGGTCTATAAGGCGTTGATATAATGACTCGTATTAGCTTATGAACACTGTTACGCGTGAGTTCGAATCTCACTGAGATCACTTTTTCTTTTGTCTTTATTTTTGTAACAAATGACGTTGTTTTATCAGTTTAAACATTGGAATTTTAATTTATACTATACAAATACCTTTTTCCCTTAAGTGTACGGCTTTTCAACAACAAAACACTGTCCTGCTAGCAGCACAGTTTACTTTTGACTCTAAATTCACTCTAAAACCATGATTTTGAAGTAATTAGTAATCATATCGCTCTGTAAGGGCTGATATCCAAACTCTCAGCGGTGTTACACCGGTATTACACCGATGTTATACCGGTATTGCACCGATATTCTATACAAATATCGGTGTAATACCGGTATAACATCGGTGTAATACCGGTATAACATCGGTGTAATACCGGTGTAACACCGCTGAGAGTTTGGATATCAGCCCTAACTCAGATTCATGATTTATGATCAGAAATGTAAATCTGCAATAAAATCAACTTTCTACACATAATCATGAATAGCGGGCGCCCGGAAAAGATCACATAATAATTATGCCTTTAAGTAGGCCCTAGCCTTTAAGTAGACGGGTGGAGAAAATCGAATGTGACGTTCAGACGTTGCACTTCGACAACGAATGGGGATGTTTTGCTGTCGATACTGAATGGAATTGGAACTTGGCTCTTTGCTATAGCGCTGTAACGAAAAGGTTGTTTTGGTTTTTCTAATAGAACTGAACTATTGGGTTACCTTTCGTATTCTTTTCAGATTCTCTTCGTCGCCTCTTCCACCACAATCATCCTCATCAAACCACTCTGTCCATGATGCCTGTTCTGCAGCAATAGCCACCTAAAATGGGTAGAAATATAATACATGTTTAGGGTAGAAATATGATTCACCTCATCTTCAGCAGGCAATTATGAGGTCAGCCACTTAAACCATGCAATGATCTGATAAACCGAATTACCAAACGTCTGAATACCGTATGTCGATGCTGCATGGTCAGTTTAAGCTTAGTGCCGATTAAATTATCAATTTATTTACAAATATTCTACTTACAAACCTTATTTAGAAACAGTAAGCACCCAAACAATTCGTTTGTGTCTGAATTGTCACTAAACAGGAAATGTCAGACTAGTATAAGCTCGTTCTATCCTCTTCCGACACTTAATAAAGAAGTCAACGCCAATATGCCATATAGTTCCAGAAGTGCAGTAAATATTCTATATAATATGATATGTTCTGTATGACAGAATAAAATCCTTGGATGGGCAACTTTGACACAACTCGTCCCGACATTTCTGTTAAAACGATCTGGACTTCACATATGACATTGCCCTTCTTGAATCCACTACTCCGCGGAAAAACCGGAGGGGGCACATGCACAGCTGACAGAGTGCCGAAACAACAAAAACGTTTAGCAGAATGATTAGCGCATCCAAAACAAAATGACAGCCAACTGCAATCATCAACCAACATTCCTCAATGTTCTTGGAAATAACATCAGCTATGAGCTATAGGCCTATGACGAATTTCAGACAACTTGGTTCATTGGCATCAGGTGTAAGTGATCTCAAATGATTTTTTTTAAAAAGACGCATGGCACTATCATAAGTGTTCTCATTTTAAATACCCATCACAACAAAAGTGACATTATTCAACGTCACCAACTGAAACAGTTTTACTGTGTGGCTATGACTATCCTGGTGAGTTTCCGAAGATATAGAGTGCAGAATCAATGCATAAAACGTACGGATCATGTCCCAAACACCATAAATGACGTGACAAGACCAAGACCATGCAGACCAAGCCACTCATCTCACGAGTTAGAACCCACCCTCTAACACCTAGCTAAATATGCTAAAGGAGAACTGGACGTGTCGAATTTGACCTATAACGTTTAGAAGATAATGAAGGCACGATTTAAGAACAACAGATAGCCACTCTTGCTCAAGACTCCGTGTATGGGGAAATCTTGTGGTCGCCTGTTAGTGCAACCGACGGATGATGAGGTCCTCTTCAACCCTTCAAAAACGGGCCTTTAAAATTATGCTGAGGCTTGAATCAATATCCGTCGATCCATGGTCGATCTGAAAGGTTAAATATATCAACATCAGGCTGATTTATATTTGTAAGCCTCAAACGTTTAGGACTGAATGCCACACCGGGAGCTACTGGGAACTTTATGATACGTGTCAATAACACGTATACCATATCCGTCGATGTTAAATGGTATTTGCTTCATTTTACAGAGGTTCCAGAAAATCTTAATTCTAATAATATTTGAATTCATACCTTTTATTCTTAATGAAGAAGAAATTTGAAAATCAAATTATAAAATACACTTACTCTAGTGGTAAAATATTCAAATCCCGCTTTCAGGACAAAATCAATAGCATCCGCTATTGATCTTGTCATATCAAGGAGTTCACATTGTCGTTGAATAGAGGAGAAGTTTATAGCTCGGCAAGCTGGTTGACGCAGACACGCGAGTGCACACTGCGTCAAACTACGTGATTCAGATACAGTTTGCAATATGTGGTTTTCCAAAGCATATCCTTTCTCAGACATGTCAGAGCCTACTTCCATGTACAGTTTATCGGATATTTCAGATGATGCTAACGTGCCAACTAAACAAAATATACATAATGTCCCCCACATCATAAATGGGAATAAAAATTGACAATTGGACAACATAAATATACTGTATTGGGCACAACCATTGACATAATGGCGTAGCATTTAATTTGAATCGATTGTTCCCACCAACACAAAGCTCATAATTATTGACTTGGGGTGAGTGAAATTGTAACTGTTAATTATGTCTGCAAAAATAATTAATAATGAAGGACATGGAATCGCAGAAAATTTACAAATAACATGAATAATGAAATTATTATAGATACGGGATGAGTCAAAATATTAAGGTTCCGATTTTACCAATTTTTTTAACTCAATTTTTTTAAACTAATTAATATGCAAACAATAATATATCTATTGATATGCACAGTAAGAACGCATTGTTAGCTATAACGTAAATTTTATTTCATTCAAGTTGGTTATTCCAAACGGGAGACATGTGCTTTATTCCCAATTCTGTGAAATGTAATAGGCCGATTACACCAATAGAGAGGTATAAGCTACCTAGTACTGTTATGCTCTAACTGTAGCGTGTAACTTACTAACAATGTAATTCTGAGAGCATAACTGGCGAGTAACACCAGAATAGTAACTAGCGAGGTAAATATCCACATATTAATCAGCATCGTCCCCTTACAAAATTTATTGTCGCAAATGCCAAGTGTTCACCTATACTTTACTATAAAATTCTGACGTGAATGGTCCTTCGTAATATTAAAAATGTGTCGTCACTCGCTAGGTCATAGAGTGAGTGTAAATAAAGAATCAATTTGAATCGGCTATCGGTCCGGATAAGATGACGCCATTTTGGTAGCCAAAAAAAAATCGAAGTTATTTGCCGCTTTTTGAAAAATAAGGACTATCGTGTAATTACAAACATATTTTGGGCGATTGTACATACAAATGTTGCACTAAAAAGTACAATTTTCATGATAAAAAAAAAAATCCGTTTTTGTAATTGAATAGTTCAATGGTATTAATAACCTGATGCCACTTGATGCGTCCAATCTCTGTGGCGTGCTATTGTGATCCTGCCTTTTATAAACGGAAAACACGTGTTCGATTCCCTTATGTTTTATTTTTTTAAACATGATGGTGACTAAATGAAATCATTAAATATATAGCCCATGTATTGACATACTCCTATAACCAATGAAGACATTGGCCAATTTTTAACAAGACGTATTTTTCCTGATTTTCTAAAAAATGGGACCTGAATATTTTGACTTACCCTGTATAGTGTGCAATTCAAATCCACGGCGTCTGCAACTTTAAACAAATCAGGTAGGCCTATTATTCACAAGTTGAGGCAAATTCATGGCATTCTTCTTATTCTTGTACTTTATCAATGTCTATATGGGCGTATTTTAAAGGAATCGTGCAAGGGGGGTTTACACTGATATAACATGATGTACGACGAGGGTCATTTGATAAGTTCTACCTCCTACCTACCCCATACCTTTTATGAAATATTCCATAATTGTAGCTTTGAATCTCAGTTACAGTCAAAGCTTTGTCAAATGGCCTATTTTAGCCGAGTTGTCATAGGTCATAGATTCAAAAGATATTGATCAACGATCAATATTGTCATTAAACTTTTTGTTCTAACATTCAACATGATATACTTTTTATGGTCGATAACCCGTTTAAAAAGTGTTAATTTTAGATATTTGACGTCCCATTGAAACTCATGTGACCGTTGACCCTAAATCGATGTCAAATGTCAATTTAACATACACGTTGGCAAGAATGTCTACCTAGGTTGTACTCTGCAAACGACAAGGAATATTTTGATATACAGGGTGTATAAAAAGAAATAGGACTCTATTTCAGCATGGATTTAATCCTTATTAAAACCATTGAACCATAACCAAGTTATTTTATTGTCAAGTACAACTAACAAAATTAAATACCTGAAAAGTTGAGAAAATTTCACCATGAAAGTACGACCATTTAGGCAAGTCAACCCATTTTGTAGTATGTACAATGGTAATTCGCACAGTAAATGTAGAGTAACATTACGTGACATTGCAAAATTATATACTTTAATAATAATAGGCTAAAAGGGAAATTCTCCTTCTTATCATGCTTATCAGCTTATGGCAGAAATTGAAATTGACTTACAAGTCAAATTACACCTGTCATGAATGTTTTAAATGACCTTCTCTGTCTATGATTGGTATAACCATAACCGCTGCAGTATTGACATGATTGGTGCTTTCCTACCACAACTATCCTATGCTTTCCTACGCAGGCTTTCTTATGAGAACACTGAGTAGATTGAACATTGCGAAGACATATGGGAGACATATTTCATGCATCAAAGTTGTGGATTATATATAGGTAGCTAGATTTGTGCCAGAATTTATGAGGAATACTCGTATATAGCAAACTAATTATCATGTTGTTGATGGATGATTTACAAGGTTTATGATGCAAAGCATTGGAATGTTAACCATGTCATTTTCTGGTTTATATGTAAATCTCATCTCTAAATGACATGGTTTACACAAATTATGTTAGCGGTATTATTTTTTATTAGACCGGGACCGGTAACCATGGGCCTGCGCTCCCCAGCTATAATAAAGTATAGAGGGAGTTCTGTTTAGGCCTAACTGAAATTCGGTATAAAATAACTTTCTAAAATAGCTGTTTACAATATCAGAATATGTTTAGCAATGCTGTAAGGTGTCTCTTTGAACCCAAAGGATGCTTCGCTTTGACGTTATTATCTACGGCTGCAATAAAAGTCTACCTTGATGACAAGAATGACTGATTTCCATTCAACTTCATCACGTATTGCGGTTATAGCTCAAAAAGTTGCCAACATATGTATCTGAATAGTTGACAGATTAATGACGGATATTTACTTTTGCTGATTGGTTAGGGATGGCATCCAGATTCGTACCGTAGATCGGAGAGGGTCAACGCACTGGGGATAAACGGACAGCTTTGTGTATAGATAAATGGAACGCGGTTAAATATAGACCAACCAATACGTGTGTTACAAGCCATTTGGGTATTTGAACCATCTGGGTATATACCCAAATGGTTCGGTACCATTTGGGTATTTCACATAACCACGCCTACTTTGTGTAACCGGGACTATTTTTTTATGTAAATTGCCTGTCTGTCAATTATACCGCATTCGTATTGGTCAATTATAATTAGAAATACTAAGGGACGAGCCATTTTTATTATTAGGGGGTGGCGTTTGAAGTGTTTTGAAAACAACAACAAAAACTTAATATCTATCTACTACTATCCAGGCAAAAACAAACACATTTGACCCACTGCTGGACGAGTAAAAAAAACTCTGCCCACATAACTCAAAGGGTAAACACTAAAAAACTTCTCCGTCTTGCGTCTAAAAAGATTCCCGAACCCAACTCCAAGCCGCCACCCCCGAAAATCAAATGGTGCGTCCTTGGACCATAACATGTGGATTTGTATTACCGGACCGGTGCTTCGTCGTACAATCTGCGAGCAACTTTTTCGTACATTGCGTGAAATTCGCTGCAAAGTTTTGCCAGACAAACGCCAGATACAATTTGGTGACAATTCCTGGAAATGAAGAGCAAGAAGGAGTTCGACACAGCCTCTGAGAAACACAGGTATGAGATAAGCCCTCAATTTGTATAATATAGCTAAATCAGTCCTTGCCGGTGGACAAATTCGCCCACCAATTTGGAGCCATATTTGGCCACCTTCAGTGATTTGGGGTTGATGGAGGCTTGATCAGGGATTTTTGGTTTTACACAGACGACGAAGGCCACGCGAAATCCTAAATTTTGAATTTGTAGTGATAACACGTAATTGCGAACGTGAATCTTATCATTTTGACAAATTCATTATAGGCCTAATTAGAATTTTCATCGTTAACCGGGTGATGACTGATAAAAATAATTCAAAATGGTGCACTCCCGCTGCCATATTGGGTCGTCTGAGACACACGTGGCCAGCGTCGTGTCGTCTGCTACAATCACGCCTTTATCGGTATAGCGCCACCAATTCTATGCCGACCAAATTTTAATTTAAAAGTGGCTTCCGATCGGCAAGCTGAGTGGCACAACCCTGGCTTGATTGAATGATCTCCTATTCTCTATTTGGCTTCCTCTGGACAGTGACGTAGGCGCAGCTTTTACGCCTGCATATGTATCTTCAGTCTTTCAACGTCTCGAGTGGCAGTAGGCGCGTGTGCGTTATGTGCTGCAATTAGTAGAATATGCAGTTACGTCACTGTCTCGTGATCCCGTTCCG